>JAQBSW010000158.1:0-265311 GCA_029291075.1 Eudiplozoon nipponicum | reverse complement strand
ATACATAGTGAGTAAAGGACGTATTAACGGCTCCTACTGATGAGTCGCCAGTAAGCACGAAACGAATGTGCACGAGATTATACGTTTCGTTTATGTTGTCTTTGGTTTATCCTTCTGGTCATATTTGAACTAATTTGTTACTAGGTGCGCAACACCTAATACACAATTGCATATATATTAGTTCTCCGCCACAAACAATATCTAACTGTTATATATTTTGGTACTCATTGTCGAGAAATAACAAATCTTTAGTAGTTTGTTTTCACTTGCTGTAATTAAATGTATACTGATGTAGATACTCGACAATAATTACCGATATTTAGAAAGAAAAAGCATGAACTAGGAATAAAGAAACCTCTTTAGCTTAAACCTAATAAAGGTAACGTAGTAGGTACAATCAATCCATACTTAAAGAAACTTTATAGGTATTTTTGAAAACATACTTATTCATTTTGTATTGTTCAATCATTCACATATAATACCTAAATCGTTTGGAGCATTGCTGAGATAACTCTTATTAATATTTATAGTGCAAATATGCGGAAGTCCAGAGGTAAACACTCTCTTGCTGAGGCTTAATTATTTTTGACCTAGGCTCTTCTGAAGCTCAGTTTGTTGTTGTGCATATTTATGTCTGTTAATTATATTCAAGCCTGATCTACGAATGACATTTAACTCTTTTGACATTCTGAGTATTTATACACTCAATTAACCGAGAGGATTTTATTTTTCATTAGGGGCATAGTCTTTCTGAAGTATTTAGGTTAGATAATTCTCTGTACAGTTGTGAACTGCTTTTAAAGTTCTCCAACCGGTTATAATTGTTAAAAGAAACTGTTTATCTTTCGCATTGAATAAAATTATTACCAAGTGTACATAACGTTTACTTACTAAGCCATATGATTTTACCTAGCGCTATGGAAATCACAGGCGAGTTCCTTTTGAATGAAGGTTTTTGTCGGTCAATCTTTAACAAATAAATTATTCAAAAATATTAACGTGTTTCAACACAATGAAAGTAAACGTTTCAACTTTGCATCTTCGGCTTCTTTGCAACTTTGAGCCTTATTTACAGTCTTCGGTATTTACGGGGCTTCAAAATATTCAGCCTTTTCGTCAGTAGCCCCGAACCCGCCTGAATTTTTATTTTTTTCCAACCGGTGTTTAAACACCTTTGTCAACGACGTTAACTGCTCTGCAATAAGTGAAAAGAACTAACTTTAAAACAAGACCTTAAACTTTTCATCGATAAGAAGCAACACTTATGATCCTTCGTTTTTATGCAAGCGGTCCGCATTCAACAAAAAATAAATGATGTGAAATTAGTCTTTAGCTTCAAGGTTTACATGAAGAATTTTATTTTATCCCTGAATTGACCCATTTTTAGGAGAACTCGCTTAAGTCAAATGCATTGTTTTAATTGCAGGTTAAGGCCAATCGGAAGTATGTCTTAGCTCAATTATATTAGGCATAAATTTATAGTAGGCGATACAGAATTTCATGTATTCAATATATGTATAAAGGTTATACTGTGTATATGCATAGATAACAACGGAACAATAATAATAGACTTGAATCTGAATTTAAATAATTCATAAGCGACTTTCATTAAGATACTATGCTAATCGGTTTTGCAGAAATAAGGATCGAGGATTTTGAAGACGACCGGCATGTCGATCTAATATTAATCACTAAAAGTCAAGTCAAATTTTGGATGAATTTGTGACAACTATTTTAGCGGAAACAGGAGTCTAGTAACAATGGACCAAAATCATCCGGCCCACAAATCTTCAAAAAATAGCTAATTTATATTCCAATGGATAGCGACTCTAATGAGTCAGGCTAACATCTTTCTAATTACACAAAGCATTTATTTTCACATATGAATTAAGATTATTATTAGTAATTCAGTAGTATGTTCCACACATCTTGTCAACTCATTAAGATTTCATGCGTATACATTAAAAACAAAGCACCGGATCACGTTGTTTGAGGGAGGTCAAGTTGAATTCAGTGCTTGAACAAATTTTCCTTTTATACGTTTTCATAGCCGTATAGCCTTTATGGTGAATATTGAAATACCCGCTTCTTTCTTATCTAGTGTTATTTTTCCCAGCATTTGCTGTTTTTTCTGTTCATAGAATATTATTTTTGTTATATCTCCTGTTAATCAGTTAAAGTCTGCAGAAAATCGCTACTTTTTAACTTTTAATGTGCGTTTCAACTTCGAATAATCAGGAATAAATGTTATACTCACCAAGAAAATTCAATAACCCCATAGTCAGTAAATGATGCTTTATTACCATATAATCATGAATAGAAAAGAAAGATAAAATAAATTAAAATTGATTTTTAAAAAAATCTTATTTAATAAGTGATTTATGCCGAGGGTCTAGTTAATATGAATATATATATTTAGAAAGCACACAAAATTAGACAAACTAAATCTCTATACATCATTATGTCCATGTTAGGTTTTGGGCAAGGCAATATTGGCGGCACAGCTTCCTTTCGGCTTTCATTGTATCGCCTCCCAAACACAGCCAAACCCCGCAGCTAACTCTGCCAAACTAAGAATATTATTCTTCTACAAGATCGCGAAGTAAGATTTCCAACCAAGAATTTAGATGCGCACGCGGAACACATTCAGGCAAACGGTCGGGTGCTATACTAATCAAATTTTGATATAGATGTCTTTAACTGTTTCTCGGGTTCAAAATCTGTCCACATTCTTTCTTATACCGGACGCGCTGAGTGAGAGAATAATGCTCCACAGGGTAAGCGATCTAAAGGCATACGCAATTGATGGAGTCTTGTTTTTTGTGTAACGAGAACCTCAAGTCGGCCGATCCAAAACTACGTGACGGATATCAGCGTCGATTATTCGTTGTTGGTAGCCTACATTTGCAGTTTTGCAAGCAACGGTGGACGTAAGCCTATAAGCACCTAAAATCATCAGATCTAATTGGTCAAGTCTCACTATTGTATTATAAAACTGCACGTGCAGATGAATTTTAAACACAACATTTAATGCAGAGAGTTGGGGAGAGTTATTTTGGCTTTCGCGATTCTCACTCGCTTGCGTTATTGATAAAGCTGCTAAGATATGTAAACTGGACAACCATGTCCAAATCTTCACTCTGCAGTAGCAGAGTTGTAGTATATTACATTTAGAGTTTGCAAATTACATATGTACGACCATAATCAATCATCGCACGAATTACGATTGCGTTTTTTGAAGATAAGAATGATTGTCGACTCATTCCAATCAAGCGGCACAGTCTCCTTATTTCGCATAGTAGGAAAACGTTTAGTCAACGCTCCAGAAATTATTTCGCCACTATCCTTAAATAAGCTTGGAAGCAAATCATCGGGGCCCGCAGCTTTGCGACGTTCAAGAGATATGCTTGCATCCCATATTTCTAATTTTGAAGGATGTTCTAGCTTATGATTCTACAATGTTGATACAGGCATAATTTCTGGAATCGTAACTGGCACAGGTGTCCATGAAAACTAATCTTTGGAGTATCCAGTCAATCTATCAAGACTACTTATTTTATCGGTTTTTAGATGGTTGTTATTAACATTTTAAAATTCACTAACTTAATTTTCTCGGACTTGCCTTGCAGATAAGCTGGAACAAACATCATCTATTGTTTTTTCCAATGCTTCTTTCAGTTCTTCGTCCTCTCTTTTACAAAATTGGTTGAGATGAATTTTAGACCGCGCTTAAAGCTCGACGATTATACTTATATGCATGAATTCGGCAACTAGTTACAGCGACCCTATTTTTATCTATTGGGGAGCCTACAATACCACATACAGTAGCACCTACATTGTGAATATTGGAATTTATCTTAGAATTTTCACATTAAGAACCTGCTAAATTTTAATTTATTATATCCTCATATTTTTGCCGAATAAGCGGTTTTATGAGTTTGGTTACATCTATTTGAGGTTTATTCTTATTTATTCTGAAAACCTCAGTGCAAATCTACAGCAGATAAGAGCATGATCCGATTCGACATACGTGGTCAAAAATTAAAATTAAAATTGGTTGCGAGGGCGGTGATTCCAAGTATTTAAATCAAAGCTGCGATCTTTATATAAACACATTTCCCAGTATATACCTTTTTCAGTATAAACCAAGCATCGTATTGTGTAGAAAAGGCAATTCATACAGTACACCACTTTCGTCCCTATTGGGAACTCTTCAGGTACTGTTCATAATTTGTCACAAAAAGAGTTCTAAATTCGGGACATTACGTGATAAGCTCCCAATAATGACGAATCCGGTCTACTGGCTGAATTATTTTAATCAAGGTTTCTACATTGATATAAACACTTGACCGATTATGTACGTTCCTTTGTCAGTATATTCTACGCAATGCATAGTGAAGAAAAGGAAATTCATCCAGTAGATCGGTTTCGTCCTTTGTTGGAACGCATCACCTACTGTCCAGAATATTCTGCGGACAGGGCTCGAACTTGAGCACGTCTGTTTCGGAATCTACTGCACTCACCAATAAGCTACCCAGCCGCACACTATACACAATTTTCAGTTGTATACTAACTACTGTTACTTTGGTTAGCCTCTCCTTTTGGTGGAGTCTATATGACATCCAATAAGACCTACTGGATGAATTTCCTTTTCTGCACTATGCGATACTTAGTTTATATTGACAAATTTATATGCCTAATGAGAATGATGTTTATATCAAGATCGCAACTTTGATTTAAATAATCTTTAAAAGTTGTCATTACATTTGATAACATTTAAAAGCATCCACTGTCTCTACATTCCTGCATTATATCAATCAGTGGTATCATGATCAATTGCTAGACGATTTTGGCCAAAATATCACACACAGTTCGATTTAATTATTTTAGGTAATCCAACTAGCACTAACATGTATTACAATATACAAACCCATTGGTCCTTAACAACGATTCGATGAATACAGCCGGTGCTAACAGGATAAAAAAACTTAGCATGGTTTTATTCTTGTTGGATAACTTCTATTAAATAGTCCTAACGGCATAAATGGTTCGAACGGGTAGCATATATTTTATCTGTTAATCTTGTTCTTCCTTGGAAAATTGCAAAATCGTTTTTCTCATGTAAAATAATTTCTAGAAAGTGAATCAGAATGCTGAAAACTAAAAGCTATACATTATCTAGCAATGCATTTCATTTAGTTCTTCTCATGTGTTTCAAGCGTATGAAGAAGAATATATTAAACCTTGAATGGTGCTTAGCTGCGTCCATGTTACTAGCACACTGCCAAGATATTACACTAATAACTATATAGTGTCCATAAAGTAGAATACTTTGAAATATTGGCTCTATAATCGTCAATTGTTATCACTACGTTAGTTTAATATTCCGAAAGTCTGGTTCATATTATTGATAAAGGTAAATGGTTTATATTAATTACCGTAAATATTTTCTATCATCCAATGAATAAAAAACAACGATACGTGGTTCTCTAGTATATATGAATATATTATGTTTCAATAATATATTAAGAAGTTCACGAACAGAATAAATCTGTTGGTAAGTGAAATCAAAGCAGTGAAAGTAGTTAAAGTCGATTAGGGTGGTAAGCGCTGGACTACTCATCGATATTGTATTAATCAATAATATATTGCGCGGATGGTGACAATACTTATTCAGATAAATTTTGCGAAAATAAAAAGACCTCACATGATTACGTGCTATACATTGTAGCTTATAGTAGTTTTATGATACATTAAAAATAAAGCAGCAAGTCTATTCGACACAGCCACAATATATTGTTAGTTTCACCATATTGTATAAATGTTGGGAAATATGTTAGACTTGTTCATTTCGTGTTCTCGTTTGGTTGAGGCTCACTGAATAATCAGAGTACCAGTAACGAGTTGGCTATGGCAGAATAGCGATTTTTATAAATGTAGCCAGTTGGACAACATAAAAAATTACCGCTTGTCATAATTACTGACGCGTTTCGATTATGCTCGAATTACGACAATAATCTGACCTACGAAAATAAAACCACAGTTTAAATCCATTGTATTGAAAATAAAAAGTACGCACCTCACGCCCAGTAGCGTCGTTCATTTTAGCTGCACTATTTCCTCGCGGTCAAGTTCATAACTGTCGTTAAATTCATGATCAATAAAAAACGCACTGATTCCACAATTGAAGTTAACCACTAAGTTTATCTTATCTACAGACTTAAGATTAACACCAATCACATTTATAGAATCAAATGAACATTGGTTGCGCCGCTGGTGATAACAATTACTTTTAATCAAGGTTGCGATCCTGCTATAAGCACCTAACCCATTAGTTACATACATTTTTCAGTATAAAGAAAAGGCTAATCAGGAAAAATTTGTTATTATGTAACTAAAAATTGTGTTTAGTGTGCGGCAGGGGGGCTCAGTGGTTAGAGCACCATATTCCGAAGCATACGTGCCAAGGTTTGAGACGTGACCGCGGCAAATTCTGGACAGTACGTGATGAATTCCCAATAAGGACGAAACCGATCTACTGGATGAATTAATTAAACAATAACTGATTGCGCGGGTGGTGGTAAAAATTATTTAAATTAAGTTTGCGAGCTTGAAGTAAACACCAATCCCATTGTATTTAACCAGTCCTCGAACAACACAACAAAACTACCGTCATTCGCAACGCACTGACACGTTTCGGCTTTCCATGAATTGTCCTTTTCACACTATGTAATGCCTAGTTTATACTGACAAATGTATGTAAATAATAAATATCAAGATCGTAACCTTGATTAAAATAGTTCAATTTATAAACAAAACGAAGTGGCGTGTTTCGGTCTTCCGTAGTAATCATCAGAACACGATTGCAAACTGACCAAAGAGAATCTCATCCATATATTCCTAAATCATATTGAAAATCAGAAAGGCAGATTTTCAAGACAGCCACGCTTGAAAAAATACCGCAGCTTCCAGCACATTATCAAGGTATGGATCGTTAATTTTGCATGTGGTGATTTAAATTACTTAAATCAAGTTTGAGACATGGAGGAAAATAACAATTCTATCGTTTAAGAAGTCGGGTGACTTAAAAAAACTAACGCATGTCATAAGTATTGACACATAACAACCTTCTATGGTCACCATAAGAGCAGGCTCGTAAAATGTTGGATAGCGGACTGACGATTTTGAAATGGGCTTGCTACGCACTTTTACTAATTTATTTCATGTAGTATAACAGAGAACTTGTAAAAGTTTTATTCTATACAAATTTTTAAAAATTTTATTCATAGTTAATCTTTTTAAATCAAATTCATTTCACCAATTGTATTTGTTAGATCCGCTCCATCATCCGAAAATATATCAAACAGTAAATAATACGCAAAATTATGCTACCATCTTCCGACAATGTGTTTGAATGCAAATATCCTAGTCATTATGTAGAAGATAAGATACTGGTACATAAATATAAAATCTATTTGCATAAGAAGTATGAAGATGCATATATATATATGGCAAAAGACAAAATGCATACAAGGAAACAAAAATCACAAATAAAAAAATAATATCTATTACTTCGATTACACAACAGAATTAAGTCGGATTTCGATAAGCATTTGTTGTATAAGGCATAGTGCATAATATGTACTAGTTCAAGGCCTTCCCGTGGTCTTTTACACGTTTTACGTTTAATAATTGGTTAACATAATTATGATGTCTAATTCATAGTACTATTTCGAAAAGCAATGCCAAAACTGGACCATAGATTCGTTTGTCCATAATAAAACTTTATCAGTTGCTAAAGCCAACAGCAAGGCCCGATTCAGCGACAAACCATTGAAAGGAAAATTTCTTTAGCCAAAACACCACGAGTTATAAGACCCAGTTTTACCTTCAAATACTTCGCCTTCTTGAGGCCGAACATGCAATATTTTTAGGTGAAATGATAATAATTGATTACGTGGTAGGCATGAAATATGACAACCAACAAAACCCTCAACTCCTAAATCCCAGCTGTGACTATCGATCTTGTTTCACAGTAGCAAATCAATTAACTAATGAGAAACACGATACAGGTTCGAGCTACCTCACTGGAAAACCTGGCTACCACTGGCGAGTTGCTCAATAGGGACAAAACAAGGTCTCGAAGTTGGTTTCACCTTGACATAAGGATACTTCTAAGTATGCATCATATGAAGATCTTTTCCCATTCATTCGGTTTGGTCAGTTGATTGCATGCTGTAGAAGCTTGAAAGGGATCATTCAGTTAGATGTAACAAGATCTTTTACAATGAAATAACTGCAATGTAGTTATATGTTGAGAAAAAGATCCTAGTTAATAAGAAAATTCATAAAACTACGTATACTTGTTCTAGGTTTACGCCAAACATAGCAGAAATTGTGTTATGTATTTGGAATACGAAAACAGCAAAACTGCGTCACAGATAGCACAAACTTTTTAAAGATTTGAGAATAAATATTTACCTCAATACGAAGGCGACATACAAAACCTAAAACCTCAATCAGAGTCAACTGAATGGAAAGTTACCCCTTGACAATCGATCCTGGTTTCGTTTCAAAACAAAAACGAAAATATATTAAACACATTGGAATAAAACAGGAATTTACAAATATTCAATACAAATGACAAAGTTAACTGTGCAATTAGCAAAAAAAAACTAAAAATATATCAGCAGTTTATGCCATGGTGACAAGTGAAAATAAAACTATAGAAAATAATCAATACATATTTGAAGTCAAATAATAATAATAATGAGGAAAAACGTTTAAAAAGAGTATCACAGCTCATCTATGGAAACTTGCGAAACTAAATCAATGTTTGGTTTTTGGATTTTACGTTCATCGTACGGCACGTTTAGGCTTATTTCTGAACTCTCCAGGCTGGCCTCTTGTTTGGTTGAATCAGCAGGTTTTTCATGCATATTGTACTTGATTTCATTCAAAGAGAAATGTCTTGTATCCGATGTCGCCTGCAAGTTGTCTGTCAATATATGTTTTTCTTGTTTTTCAGGTGGTTGTTTCACGCTTAGTAGCAAAGGAACACCATTCAAACGCATACTTATAAAGTTTCTGAGATTAAGCGCAAGCTGAATCAGATAGGCAACAATTGTGTTATTGGTGGTAGCCGCTGTAATTGCGCTTCCTGTTAGCAATACACTCGGAGCATCAGGCACAGGCGGCGAAAATTCGGGCGAATCTGATTTGGCTGAATTCTCTGCATTCTTGGTTATGCGCTGATGTGTCTCCTTCAATTCAGGATTAAACGCTAAACAATTTGATTCATTTTTGCACATATTGCCTTTTTTATTATATTGGTTTGACATTTTGGCTCTAGTTTGGCAGATTAAAGGGTTTCCTACTGCCTCTTGCATAACAGCAGACACTAAATATTAGACGTAAAGAATAACATAAAATAAAATTATGTAATAGTTAACCGAATCTAAAATTGCCATAGAAATAAAAAGTGACCTAAATTTAAGTCTGGAATTCATTATTATGCGTGCAACAGCAAAACATTTCATGTTTTAAAATAAATAATGATAAAAAACATTGCGATTATAATAGAAATACTAATATTACGCACACATGAGTTTCTCTCCGTGGAATATGCCACTACGTCTCTTGTTGAATAAGTGATAACAAATGAATTGGTTAAATTTTATTCATTAATTGAAACGGTAAATAATAAATAAAAAATTGGCAACAGTATAGAATCTTAGGTGTCTAACAATTAAGTGCACGAAAACAGAGCATTTTGCTTGGAATAGAGTATTATACAATCATAGTGGCCTTCTATATGCGTAGAAGGATATTTTGTCTGATGTGAAATAAACAGTTAGGGGGATTTATTATGTCCAAGAGTTATATGCATGGGCTTTAATAACGAACACGTTTTTACATATTTACTCTAAATCCGAATAAAGCCATCTTGTTTTATATTGGTTCTTTGCAATCAAGAATATATCATTAAAAAGCCATCACATGTTTATTTTGACTTCTTCATGAAAAACTGTGAATCTGTGTAATAAACTGAATTAGACGAACTACACAGATAATTGAGAACGCCTTAGCTACTCTATAGATGTCAAACTATAAGAAAGAGCCTTTTAAATGAAAATGAAATGAAAGCTTGTGGCGCACCAGAATATCTGACACTATACGCTCATCAACGGTTTCTTAGTTTTTGGATTCAAATTCCTGATATAACCACACAAAATTAACAGAAAAAGACGAAAAGCCTGTACTTAAGCAAGTAGATATGCTTTTCATTCAGTATTCAACTATGTAAAAATATCGATTAAAAATAGGTCAATCCATTTTGTAACTACAGAACCGAAGTCAGAAACCGTCGCTATGAAAATTGACATGTAAAGCCAAATATGACTGCCCAAAATATTTGCATCTCTCCAGAGTTTATATAATCTTTGAGAGCTAAAATGTATTCAATTATGTATTAAGTATTAAATTAATAGTTTTCATCATCATAAGTAATTTCCAAACAAGGATAAGATGCACGAACAGGTGTCGCTTGTTAGGTCGACCTTTGTTGATCCCTATATGCCTCTTAGATCAAAAGATTACCTATCCATTCGCTGGTGGAATGCGGGAGCTGTTTGCTAATCGCTCAATCTACTTCTTAAATCCATTTTTAATAGAACGGTTGAAGTGATGGAAGAAGTGTTTACATCATGTAACTACAAAGTTCGCCCAAATTTATTAGTATAACAGATCCGAGAAAATGAAACTCTATCGAAACAATAAATGATTGAAACAATAATCTGACAACATATGCAAGGTGTCTTCTTGAAACGCGGGATGAACACTAAAAAGATTTTCTTATTCATCTACGGCAGTTACAATCCCCGCAAGTATGCCTATATCAACAGTGTGGAACATCAATCTTGAACGACCATCCGAATTAAGAATACGGAATGCAACTCTGTCCCTTAAACGTCACAAAGATACAGACCCAAATGATTTGCTTCCGAGCTTAAGGACTGTGGCGACAATTTCTTGGGCGTTGACTGACTTCGAATTACATAGAATGAGCCCGTACCGCTTGCTTGGAGCGAGTCAACCTACAATCAAATTTTCAAAAAATGCAACCGTAAATCGTGCTATAACTAACGACATTGAAGTCTAATAGAATGAATTATAAGCCAATGGAGGTTATTGGCACATTCCTGAATTTCAATATTTTATATACGCGTTTCAGTTTAGCCCTTGTTAATCTGTTTTCCATCGTGTTCCGACATTTCTTTAAATCAAGTTTGCAAGCTTGAAGTAAACACCAATCCCATTGTATTTAATCAGTCGTCCAAAAGCATAACAAAACTACCGCCAGTCAGAACGAACTGACGCGTTCGACCATCCATGATCATCATCAGAGTACGACGGCATACTGATTAGCGAGGATCAAACGCCATTGCATATAAAGTAGTCTTACATACAAAAATCAAGTACATTGTATAGCGTTCAAGATTAGCTTCAAAACTTCATATAATCAATATTGAGAACGCCAAAAAAGCTCTTCATCAGATACACGCCATACCATCCATTACCAAATACAAACGTACATGACGTACATACAAAGAAGCTAGGTTCACCGAGCTTTGAATTATAAGAATGCCGAAGTCTTTTAGGCAAAAGTATCAATGTCATTGAATTGTTACCTGTTGACAGCTAGGATCTTGGAGATTTTTCTACCAATCTTGGTGAATATATATAAGAAGTTGTGCGGAGCGGCAGAATCTAGTGACCGATATTTTGAATATTTGTATCTAACTAGAAGATCAACGATATTCCTTGCATATGCCCTCATTTCGATTGCCCAGTAGAGCTCTGTTCTCTCATCCAACACCAGATTGGCGTAAGAAACAAGGTGGGCAGATTTTGACATGGCAGAAACAGTTGAAGTCACTTATATCCAAATTATGTATTATAGGACCTACTGGTCTACCAGGATGAAGTCCACGTGCACATCATAGTTCTTTGCTGGAAACCCTTAGCGATATGGCATCGAATCGAGCTCAATGGCGATCTTGTTGCAGATGTCTAGTAGAATCATCTTCGTAACTTTCTTTTCGAAGTAAGGGAAAAGTTAGCTGCGAGGTTTGGTTTTTTATGACGTGATACAGTGAAATCCGTAAGGAAGCTGTATTGCTGATATTACCCTGCCAGAATGCTAACTTGGCCATATTGGTGTTGTGGAGAGGTTTAGTTTGCTTCATTTCAGGGAGTTATCCTGATAAATTTACTCATAGTACCTATGTATTCCTTCTCTCCTGCTCTCTCTCTATCTTTCTCTCTCTTTATCTCTCTCTCATTCTTGTAAATCTCACTAATAATTTGTCTAAAATATTATTTCAGTTTTCATTTACATACTTTTTTCACTCCTTATGGGTATATGGCAGTGAAATATTAGTCACTTTTGACTTGTATTGCTGGACATGACGAATGATGTGGTTCAAGTCACCCACCAAAATTTCCCCATTAGCTTGGCGAGCAAGAAGCGTATAAAAGAAACAAAAGTTAGAAAAAGACTTCGCTAATGAAGACAATAATGGCAAACAACAGCTTACCATGAGGTGCACTATAATAGTAAAATTTATATTCTTTTTTACCACGGCGATTGTATAAGCGCTCGCATATATTTCCCGACGGTCCTAAATGCCAATATAAAAAAATAAAAAATAGATTAAACAAATGAAAATTGTATTAAGCTCAACTAAGTGTATGAATTATTCTAAAAGTAGCCCAAAACTCACATGACAGTGCTCTTTGACTCTCGCTAGTTTATATACAATGTACACAATTCTTTGTTTACATTTTGATAAGGGGGTCTGCAACTGGCTGCAACTGCATTACACAGCTCTTGTTCATTTCTAGGTTTTAAGCTAGTGCGTTCTGACGTGGCAAATTAGAGCAACCCATTATCAGAATCTATTAGAACATTAAAATTTGTTCTACATAGATATATAATTGTTGTCCATAAGAACCAGCGAGGTTCAATAAATTACAGGGGCAAATAAGCTAAAATGAGTGCGAGACAGCTCGGGGTAGGAGGCGCGATTCTAATTTGCAACTCTTGTTTCTCGTAAATAGTTATTGAACAAGAGTGATAGGCCTGAAAAATATAAAGCGTCAGTTTTCAAATACAAAACGCTAAACGAAATTTGTTAAAGAAACAATATTTATAAAATACAAAGCGGGTAACTTTCGAAAATATACAAGCTACTCATAGTTCCTCTCATGCACCACTGGCTCATTAAAAAGTCATAAAAGCTTAAAACGGTGATTCAAACTTCCTAATTTATAATTGATAATTATTCTCATCATGCTTGTGGCCTTAAAAGCACAATCACAGTCGCAGAACATAAAAATGCCATCAGTCACTTGTTGGTTGTGCGGCTAGCTAGGATACACCTTGGCTTGGAGCTTATTTCGCAGTAAAACATCATTCTAATAAACTGTTTCACAACACGCGTAATTAATTTTCATTCAATCCATAATTACTATGTTGTTCATGGGTGAGACTAAATAAATAACGGTTCGTAAGGGAAATACAAAAAGCAGCCAAATTACTATGATAATTACCTAGAAAGACAATCCGTGGTAAATAATTGCCAGTCTGAACTCCAGGCAGACTTATATTTGAATTCACTGAGGATGCTTTATTCAACAGTGGACTCGGCTGCAAATGCAACTTTTGTCCGCTAATTGATAATGGCGAGGTTGTCGTTCTTTCAGTTGTCCCTTCACGAGACATTAGCGTACGTTCAACACGCCGCATTTGTACGTTCAACTTTTCTGCCAGAAGGGGCGCCGTTGTGGCATCAACAGACACCATCAGAAAGTTCTTAGACAAACGTGAAATACTACGACTGGCGGAAAACTCAGCGCCCAGTGCTCGGCAAGCACTGCAGTTGTTTCGATACACAATAATCATTCGCAAACGATTTGTTTCTTGGGCTAGCTTAGCTGCCTCTTCAGGAGTGCGCCAATGAATACGTAAACCTCCCCATATGGATTTTTGAATTACTGTGCCATTTGTTTCAAGCCCTTTCTGCTCCGAAGTAGACGATAACGAAGTTTTCTTTATTTTTTCTTTTTATTTTTTCAATAAAATGTTGGAGAAAGTAATAGTAAAAGTATATAGAAAAAATAAACACACAAATAGCAAAAGAAACACTCATAAACTATACAATAAAATATAAAATGAAAGTAAAATTTGATTATAATGAATATGATAGCCTATCAAACTAAGATTCCTTTAAATAGGATCTCCATGTGCAAGGGAATTATACATTTAGTTAACTTGCTTATTCAACCAAAATTTATACTAAATTACACATTTTGAGATGACAGAAACATACATAATCAGCCACAAAGAAAGTTGGTGGTAAAGGATCCGTTTGTCTACCAGGATAGAGTCAAAGTTCACATCTTAGTTTTGGGTTGTTAGCTATGCTCGACCTCGAGCTCAGTGGTAATTTTACTGAATATTTATTGTAAAAACATACTCAACCTTATTTTCTTAGACAATACAATTAAACAATAATAGATTGCGCGGGTGGTGGTAGCAATTCTTTAAATCAAGTTTGCGAGCTTGAAGTAATCCAGTCGTCGAACAACATAACAAAACTACCGCCAGTCGTAACGCATTGACGCGTTTCGATCTTCCATGATCATCATCAGAGTACGACAGCATACTGACTAGCGAGGTTCAAACCCATTGTTTATATATATATATATATATATATATATATATATATATATATATATATATATATATATACTAGAGGTGAGAGCCGCATATCTAATTTTGCTTTCCATATATATGCAATGCGGTTTGATCCTCGTAGTCAGTTTGCCATCGTACACTTATTTTCTTAGTTTGGATGAGTTAACTTCGAAGTTTGGATTCATTTATGAAGCGATACATTGAAAACTGTAAGGATTCCGAAGTCAAGTTTAAACCACGATGGTTGTAACACGATTTACGGTTTCTATTGTTTGAAGATAGGATTCATAGTCAACTAATTCCAAGCAAGCGGCACTGTCTTCTCATTCCATATACGAAGTCAGCCTAGGTCCCATAAACTGTCGCCACAGTCCTTAAATAAGCTGGGAATCAAATCATCGGGGTCTGCATCTTTGCAACGTTTAAGAGAGAGGATTGCATTCCGTATTCCTAACTCTGATAGTTGTTCGAAATTAATGTACCACACTGTTAATAAAAAAATACTTGTGGGGATCGATATTGTCGTAGGTGCACATAAAAACAATCTTTTCGGTGTTCAGCCCACCAATTAAGACGACACTTTACATTTGTTACCAGATTATTGTTGTAATTATTTAATGTTTCAATATCGTTTAATTTTCTCATACTTTTTGCAAGAATAAGTTGGAGCAAACATAGACAGTTACATGATGCGATTGCTTCTTTGATCCATTCAACTGTTCTAATAAAGGATTCAAGAATCAGATTTATCGCTTCGCAAATAGCTGTCGGACCTTTTGTTCCGATGACCAGCAGGCCACCACAAACGTACCTATAGCTCTATCATGAATCTTGTGGCGGTAAAAGGATACAAATATCTATCGCTTGGTGAAAATTATGACGCACTAATCGATTAAACATACAACGATAATTAAATGCTGTACTAACATTCACTAGCTCCAGAAAATCTGAGGAAGACAATTTGCGATGCTACCTCCTTATTACCAGTGCATAATTCTCGCCAGAATGCGGAACGTTACTGCAAACTACTCAACTTTCGACAAAATGATCTCAGGCTCCTCTGAGCAATGGTAGATTTATGCAGAACAATGGCAATTTGACAAGTTGTGCAAAACTAAACGCACGTATGGGACTTACTAATGTAATAATACAAAGATTGACGGTATGAGGCAAAAATAATAATTACCTGACATCACTTCCGATTTAATTTGTTTACCATTGTCTACATGTTCGAAAGGTCTTACAGTATGGCTTGACTCAACAGTCGAATCAACATTGGCATGGTGTAAATTGGAAACAATACCACTTTTACTATCACCAGTAAGCTCCGCTTCGGTAAAAATATCGAAATAACGTTCTAAAGGCTCGTTTTGAGTCTCAAAGTATCCTAGCATCATGATTCGACCATGCAATGTTCCTGGGTCTAATTGGTTGGGTGATTCTGCCATTTTTAGATCAGGCAAATCAACAGCCTCTTCGTCATCTTCAATATCAGCCAGTTCAAAGTCTTCAGCTTCTAAAAATTCTGTCATTTGTTGATTATCATTGAATTTTAATGATACAGAACTCTTGATTGTTGGTTGTGAAGTATCTCTACCATAGTCGTTTTCTTTAGTTTCAGCTTTTGGAGCAAATGCATCGGTTTTGTGACTATATGCATGATGCGACTGCCACTCAGCAAAATACGTCGGTTCATCGAACAAGCCAGCATCATGATCCATGATCCCTGTGAGCAAATTTGAAAACCCACTCCAGACTACAGGTCCATTGCGCTTATGATGACTCGGGTGGCTATTTAATTTAATCTTATCTTGAGCATCTCTGAACGGTTTCTGGTTTCGATCAACTGTCGCTAAAGTAGCCGGCAAACGAGTATTGGAAGAAATGGCGCGTGTTACTCGCACAGAAACTTCATCGCTTGATCGACCTAATAAACGGCGAGAAGAGAAATCAGAGACCGCCAACGAGTTGACTGGTTGACAAAAGGTGGGTAAGGTTAATAGACAAAGTGGGAAGTAAACGCCAATTAGCTGACTATTCCAATAAAAGGTAGATTGTAATTTACAGGACCACCGGAGAAATCCATCTCCATAAGCGGTAAAGTCAAAACCTGGGCATATAAGAACTATCTCTTCAGTCATCAGTAGCAATGTGATTAAGAATTGCTTCCAATATCGACGTACACTAAGTACTAATGAAGTCAACAGAGGCATGCTGCTCAAATTGGAAAGCCAAAATATCGCAGATAATAATTATGATGGTGGTGACATCGGCTGAAAATAAAAAAATATCTCATACATTTTATAGTCAAATCCTTAGTTAGATGATGGTGTTCTTCCTAGATAAGTCTGACTTAACCAGTTGAATAGAGAAGATGACATTCGGTGAATTCTTTCATGTAATGGATGCTATCATTCATATTCGAACTGCAAAGAAACAAATACAAAAAAATAAAACGATGAATTTCAGCAGTACAAGATTAGTTACAAAAAATATTGAGATGAGTATTATTAAAAATAACGGTACAGGTAAATTAAAGGCGACGAAATTGCATTACAATTTTCGAACTAATATTTTCAATTTTCCAATTCCAATTCCAAATATACACTCTAATCTAAATTTGATTTTAACACATTTATCAATCAAATATTAGAAAATAGAAAGTTCGAATAGTCATATTAAAATGAATAATTAAGGAATGATGAATAATCTCCAATTTTACACATAATATACTGATGAAAATTAATACTTTTTAAAATCATGTGATCGAGCCATTGGACGAATCCGAAAACGCCATTATAATTTAAATATACATTATTCAATAACAAATAAGCATTTAATAATGTAGAAAAGATAATTTATCCAGTACATCGGTTTCGTTCTTATCGGGAACTCTTCACATAATTTCTAGAATTTGCCGCGTGAGGAGCTTGAACTAGGACACGTCCACAGCAATTTCTAGACATTATGTGAGGAGTTCTCAATAAGGTCGAAACTGGTCTACTGGATGAATTGACTTTTCTACATTACACAAGGCCTAGTTTATACTGTAAATTGTATATATATGTTTTGTATGTGATAATTTAATCATAAGAAAACGGGACGGATGGTACCCCTACGTAATTAAACTAATATTGGTTGTTCGGACGGTAATAATTATTAAAGCAAGGTTGCGATCTTGATATGAACACTAGTCTCATTATGTCATCATCATCATCATCGTGTCCAGCCATACAAAAGTAAAAAGTGACTAATGTTTCACTGCCATATACCCATAAGAAGTGAAAAAAGTATAGAATTGAATGTAGACAAATTATTAGTGAGATAAACGAGAGAAAGAGGCAGAAAGAGAATGAATACCTTGCTACTATAAGTAAATTTATCAGGTTAACTCACAGAAATGCGGCAGACTAAACCTCGCCACAACACCATTTTGGCCAAGTTAGCATTCGGGCAAGGCGCCATCAGCAATACAGCTTCCTTGCGGATTTCACAAACCAAACCTCGCAGCTAACTTTGCCATACTAAGAAAAGAAAGTTACGAAGATGATTCTACTAGACATCTGCAACAAGATCGCCATTGAGCTCGATTCGATGCCATATCGCTAAGGGTTTCTAGCCAGGAACTATGATGTGCACGTGGACTCCATCCTGGCAGACTAGTGGGTCCTATACTACCCAATTTGGATGTAAGTGACTTTAATTGTTTCTGCCATGTCAAAATCTGCCCACCTTGTTTCTTACGTCAATCTGGTGTTGGATAAGAGAACAGAGCTCTACTGGGCAATCGAAATGAGAGCATACTTAAAATGTGACCGCGCCAACGAAGTTGATGGAGCTTCATTTGTTTTTCTAACGAGGAGCACTTATTGGCAATTCCAAAAATACGTCTACGGATGTCAACATTAGTTATTCGGTATAGGTAACCAACATGTGCTATACTTCTCAAACAACGAAGATCGAATGCCTGTAAGCGTCTCAAATCATCAACTCTAAGAGGCCAAGTTTCACTAGCGTATAGTAAGATTGCGCGTACAGATGCATTGCAAACACGACCTTTAAGGTAGAGTGAAATATTCGCGTTCTTCCATAAATGAAGGTTCGAGAAAGCTACTCTAGCTTTCGTGATTAGTATTCTCACCTGGTTGGACATATTGCCTACGTTATTGATAGAGCTCCCTGTCGACTATGTCTAGATCTTCATAGTGCAGTCGCAACGTTGAATTGAGTGGTGGGTGATCCTGTAATAGTATCTTACATTTAGAGGGTGCGAATTTCATAACGAAAAAACAGAACAACGTCTTAATCTTTTCAAGGTGGCCTGGACAGCATCCCGATTATCGAATAATAGTACGATATCGTCCGCAAAGTCAAGATCGACTACTTTATCACCTGAATGTGTGAAAGAGTGTTTTACATAATAGCATTACTTACAAAATTAAACAAAAGGTGGGAAAGTAGACAACCTAGACGAAAACCATTGCTGGTTGTAAAGTTATGCGTTAATTCGTTGTAGACCTTAACGCGACCAGAAGTATTTGTGTAGAGAGCTCAAATACAAGCATTTGTCAGTTTAAAGAATTAGATAATGTTGATAAGGCAATTCATATCGTAGACAGGTTTCAACCAATTGGGCCACTTTAAATTAAGTTTGCGAGATTGAAGTAAACAACATGTTGTGTCCACCTATATTGGATGGGTCATGTACACGGATATCGTCTGTAATTATTGTCAGTGTATCGTCCAGACGAAACTTAATTATGCATAATTCTGCAGTTAAATTGTTTATTTGAGTAGTCAGTCCTTGAATCAACGTTTCTAACCCATCAGAAGCCATTGTTGGTTGTAACAAACATGCTTTATTTTTACTCAATTATATATAGAATTTTGCTCGCATAACGAGCATCGATTTCTGTTGAAATAATGTCTGCCCTAGATAAGACTCTTTGCTCATTCTTGGTCGTAAAGGTGGCTATTGCCACATCTTCCCCCCACTCAGGACTCGGCCTTGGCACTCTGCTTAAACGATCAAGTTCGACAGCTCGTGGTCCATCGCGCTCGCTAAAAAATGTATTGTGCTCTGCGTCCACCCTCTCCACGCGATACGGCCCATCATTGACAGCCTGCAGTGCCAGGGGCTCGACCTACGCGACCATAACATAGACGCCGACCTTTAGACGAGTGCGTGTCGGTTGCCTTGCATAGCCTTGTCGCTGTGTGGCGCCAACATATTCAGTTATCTGTTAGAGTCACTCCTGAACATCCGCTATGGTGCAGCACTCATGGGATCTATGGATTACAGGTTCACCTGGCATTCTTATGCGACCTCCATTGTCCATGGTCGTTGGAGCAAATTCTGTAGCTGTTGAGGCTGTAAAGCGCATGGCCCGCTCGACCAAATGTAATTTGTCTCTCCACGTTCCCGGGCTCTCGTGGCACCAACATCGCAGTACCTCTTTCCTCGTCCTATGTGCGCGCTCAGCAGTCGCGTTCGTTTGCGGGTGATAAGTGGCTGTGCGGGAATGCTTTATGTCAGGGTCTTTGTACCATTGATTAAATTCTCAAACTGTGCCCTTTGATCGGTAACAATAACTTGTGGCGTACCAAATCGACTGAGCCATCGCTCTTGTAAGCACGTTATAATCTTTTCTGTTGTGATCTTCTTCAGTGGTACAAACTCGACCCATCGGGTAAACTTATCGACCATGGAAAACACATAGGACACCCTGCCGCGAGCTACCGGCAGTGGACCTACCAGGTCGATATACAGAAACTCGTTCCATGCAGTGGCATTGAAAGCAATCGGAGTGACTTTTTCTCGTTTTTGTGGCTTACAACGTTGGCATGTTGACAATAGCTACAAATTTCTTTGGACATGCCAGGCCAATACAATCGTGACTGCAATGTCTCAATGAGCCGCCCAGCGCCGGGATGTCCCAACGTTTCATGCCAAAAGGCCATTAATTCTGTTCTTATAGATTCTGGCACAAACCATTTGTCCTTCTTTCCGCACCAACAGGCCGTTCTGTAGACTCAACGTTTTATATGGTGCAGACACCACTGTGCCGTTTTTTAATTGATTGACTATTTAGTGACATGTAGCATCTCTTCCCTGTTCTTCAGAGACTTTTATAAGCGGCGAAACCCGCCCAGCGGAAATTCTGCTGAGCGCATCGGCCGCCGCATTCTCGATTCCTGCTCTATGATGAATTGATATAAAGTAAAGACGTCCACGTGTCCCCCGATGACAAAATATCTAAACTTCCGCAGCGCCCATTGTACGGCAAGTAATTCCTTTTCTGTGACGGTATAGTTCTGTTCCGCCTTAGTGAGTGTGCGACTTATATATTGCGCAGGACGTCCGTCAGCTTGTAACACCGCTCCTATCCCAATATCTGACGCGTCTGTAACAATTGACATATTACCTACCGGGAAAGTCAAAATAGTTGCCTCTATTAATTTCTGCTTGCATAGCACAAACGCTTGTTGAGCCTCCACCGTCCAACGAAATGGTATCTTGGCACTAGTTAACTGAGATAAGGGTTGTTGCGTAACCGCCATCCCTGCGAGATATGGTCTATAGAAATTCACCATACCAATAAACCGGCGCAATTGTTTTCTAGTAGTAGGCACCGGATAATCCCTGATAGGTTGTACATTCGAATCTAACGGCATGCATCCGTCCACTGAGACTAAGTGCCCCAAGAACCGCACTTCTTGACCTATCTGAACCTTTTCTGGATTAAAGTGTAATCGCCATTCTACAGCTTTGGCTAACATCTTCTGCAGCCTAACACGTAATTCGTTTTCAGTAGTGGCCCATATAATAACATCGTCTACGTAAGCTGTTGTACAAGTTAAGTCAGACACAAACGAGTCCATCATTCTTTGGAACACTTTCGGTGCGTTTTTAAGGCCAAATGGTACCCGGGTGAATTGGAAATGACGTTGTGGTACTTATACCGCTAACTTCCATCGGTCTTCGGACCGCACGCCTATTTGCCAAAATCCCTGTTTAAGATCAAGCACGGCAAACCATTTGCCTCCCGCTAGCTGTAAAAACAGATCACGCAGAGCCGGCATGGAATACGGGTCCGGTTTAGTTACTGAGTTCAATTGCCTTAAATCAGCCGCCGGTCGGAGCGAACCATCGTTTTTCGTAACGTAAACCATCGGAGCACGAAAAACAGATGATGACGGTTCAAGAACACCGGCTTCTATCATTTCTTGGGTTGCTCGAGTCGCTGCTGCTAATTTCTTTGGAGGAGCACCATATAATTTTGGTGGTTCGTAACCTTCATTTAGTTCTAGCTATAGCTTAAACTGGTCGACCGTCGGCCCTGGACATTCGCTGCAATCAAGCAGTTGGAATATCATGTTATATTGGTTTCGAAGATTTTTCCACTACCCAGGCAGACAACTGATCTCCTCCTGCATCATAGGGGTACATTATAGACTTTATTGAATTTATTATCTCAGGCCTCGATATGCATACACGCTTATTTTGACAGTCTATCGTCTTGACCCATTTTCTAATGAAATCAAGTCCCAATAAGGGCGTTTGCGTATTCGCAACAACAAAAGACATATGGTAGATATTTTCATTTATTAACAATTTCGTGTCCCACTCGCCCGCAGCCACCATCGATGCGCCCGATGCCTGACATAAACTTGCTCTCGTCGGTTTTACGTTGTTCAGTGACCAAGTGAGTGGTAATACCGACGCATCAGGTCCAGTATCCAATTGAATTATTACTGGCTGTCCGTTTAATTGTTCTAAAAATTTAAATTTAATAAAAATCCTTACATTTGGCAATGTTTCCCACACTTCCTTTTCTTCAAAGGCCATCTGGTTCGGAACACTTTTTAGTTTGTTCTGCTGGTCTTCACTCGATCTGCCCCTCGGAGCCTCCGAAGGATCAATATTTGTGTCCTGATCTCGACCATTTTTATTTGTGAGATAGTGAACCCTGTTTCCCCACTGAACCGGTCGTTCTCTAGGAGCAGTATACTGGTTCTGCTGACGCTTACATACGGTATTCGTTGGAGCTAGTGTCCTTATATATTGACTTTGATTCCAGGCCACTGGCTGTTGCCTTCTATCGTGGAAATGATTATTATGCCGCGAAGAATTCCAGTACGGTATGTCGCTCCTGCCAGATGTTGTAACTGGATCCATGCATGGAGTTGAATCTGCCACTTTGTTTGTCATCATGGCCGAACTTTGAAGAGCCTGAAGTCTCTCTTACAGGCCTCCCTGGGCGCTGGATATTGCACCGTATCTGGTAGGATCCAGCAGCATGAACATGATGGCCTCATGCGGTTGCAACCCGGGTAAAGACTCAGTCAGCTTCGAGAACCACCGCTCGATACGTGCCATGTTATACAGGGGCATCTCACCCAGTAATGGTTTGAAGCTGTACAATTCTGAGAATACCTTTTGAGGCCTGGCCCGGAAGTGATCCAACACTCGTCTTTTGTACTCTTCATACGTGAGATCGACCGGAAATTCCAATTGGACTGCTACTGTCTGGTCAACTAACTCCTGGACAGCCACACGCACAATAGGTGCTTCTAATGTAAATTCTTGGGCTCGAACTGATGCTTCAAATTATTCAAACCACAACTATGGCCTTTCCACATCTAGTGGTGTCAGCATCGGCTTAAACTCTGATGACGGTCTGAAATAACTCGTCGATTCGGCTGAAAACGCCGGCATATTTCCTCCTGATTCCTCTTCGGCGCGGTCGCCATTGTTGTGTCCACCTATATTGGATGGTCCACGTACACGTATGTCGTCTGTGTTTATTATCAGCGTATCGTCCAGACGAGACTTAATTATGCCTAATTCTGCAGTTAAATTATTCATATGAGAAGTCAGTCCTTGAATCAACGTTTCTAACCCATCAGAAGCCATTTTTAATGTACCACACATGCTTTATTTTTACTCAATTATATATAGAGTTTTGCTCACACAACGAGCATCGATTAAATAAAACAAATTTACAAATATTAAATAATTTAGGTTCACTTCGGCTCGAGGTCTGCTTTCACCATTGGGCTGAATGCTTCATTCTTATACGGGCGCTTCTGCGAGGAATTTCTGTTGAAATAATGTCTGCTCTAGATAAGACCCTTTGTTCATTATTTGTCTTAAAGGTGGCTATTGCCACACACCTATCCCATTGTATTTAACCAGCTGTCAAACAAAATAAAAAAACTCCCGCCAGTCTCACGCATTGGCTCGTTTAGACCTTCCATGATCATTATCAGAGTACGACGGCAAATTGACAAGCGAGGATCAAACTGCTTTCCATATATTTCCAATGCCGCGTTTTACGTACGTGGGTAATAGCTGTACACGGGCAGTTACACAAAGATCCGATTGATCACAATTTCCAATTTTGTTTTGTCTTTGATCGGGTTGACTTCTTCTTCGTTCAACTGGAAATGCGGTTCTATCACATCTTTGTTTACTGGCGACGTTTCGGTGCCTACTTTCCAGCACCATCCTCAGGTAACACAGTACAAACTTCACAATAGCAGATTTAAGCAAATGTGGTAACCTCGTTCCAAAACCATTCTATTTATATATATTTGACTCAGCACTAGTTTTAATCATAGAATTTGTCTCAGTAACTAAACTCAATATATAACTATTTATAATTAGCAGACCAATCATTACCTCACCTATCTCAAATTCCCGTTATACGTAATCTCATCTCGTATGCAGAATATTGTAGGGGAGAGAGACAGTATCGAACTTTTGTTATTTGTTTTAACTGTATTGTCACTATGTCACGATAATCAAAATTCAAAAATGATAAAACTAAAACCTTGACTGCCATATACTGTATTTTATTTAAAGCCGGGAACTCTAATGTATACAATGGTGTATGAGGTATTGCGCACATAGCAACAAATTAGTTCAAATATGGAGCAGCAAGTTACGTAGATGGATGGAGAGTGAATGTCATAGCGACGCTTAGGTGAACGATTAAAGAGAGAAAGATAGAGATAGTATGGACAACTAACGTTTTTCAAAAAACTAATCGTAAGCACAATGCGAAGTTAATCAACTATTAGAAATAATTGCATAAGAATATTTGCTCATATGACTAAAATAATTCATTATATCTATATACATATATATCTAAATATAACATCGTAACACCTTTATATATATATATATATATATATATATATATATATATATATATATATATATATATATATATTCTTTATGATGTCCATTCCTTTTTAATTTAACAGTATTCTTATAATTAGGAAAGCACAAATAACAAAGTGGATAAAGGCCATTTATTTCGTGAATACTAATCATCTCTTATACAATCATACATATTTATACATTTTATGTTTTCAATTGATTATGCTAGTGGTAACAAATCTGACTCGTTTTTACTGCTGTTTCTTGTTTTGACTAGTTGGTGAGTGTGTATGCGTTTGTGTTTGTGTGTATGCGTGTTTGCATGTAAAGGTCATTCTCGCAGTATTGCGAAGTGATGTCTGAGATCTTGTCATTATTGTTTTGATAGCTTG
Organism: Eudiplozoon nipponicum; assembly: GCA_029291075.1. Lineage (NCBI taxonomy): Eukaryota > Metazoa > Platyhelminthes > Monogenea > Mazocraeidea > Diplozoidae > Eudiplozoon > Eudiplozoon nipponicum. Next base: position 239,990 of record JAQBSW010000158.1, on the reverse strand, counting down.
AGAATTAACCATTTGTGCGCATTGTTCACTGTTACATATACAAGTGCTATTTTTCCCAGTATAGTTGATCGTTTCACCTCGTTGCGCAAAGTTGTCGTTTTCACGTGGTAACAACGCCAGTGTTGATTGCAGTATTAAACGCTCACATTGTTTGGAGACTTCTGTCATCGTATGCGCCTCTGTTATTTACACTTCAGTTTGTTGCCAATCCGATTGTACGTTTGTTGATTCTAGTCGAGGGTCTGTTTGTTCTTGTCTGGATACTAGTAGGTTGTTTTTGAATTTTGTTATTCTTGGCCAGTCGATAAGGATATCATGTTGATGAAACTTTTGAATATTAATGTCAGGTGCTTGTTGTTTTATGTAAAGGGCTTCGTAGATAAATAATAATTTTTCTGATTTTGCTTTACGTAGAATTGTGAAATTGGTCGAATTGACAGGGTGCTCCGTTGCCAATATATGATCGGAAATAGCTTATTTTCCTGACGGTGGCAAGCCTGTGTTAATCAATTTCTGTGACAAATGTTGCTGGATTCTGCTTATCAATTGCTTCTTCGTATGTCCGATATATGTGCTACCGCACATACATGAGAATTTGTAGACTAAATGATTTGAAGAGAATTGGCAATTGATCTTTGGCATCCAACCTTATGATTCTCTGTGTACTAAATGTCATATTGATTTTAACACTGGGAAAGTTGTCCTTAGCTATTCTATTCAGCCGCCGTGCAATTATTGAGGCTGGTACGTCGCCTCTAAATGGTAAGCTTAAGAAAACCTGCTTGCTGGTATCCTCTCTAGTACGAATCTGCCGTGGACTGTTTTTGACATCAATGAAACGCTCTGGGTAGTTGTTCATTAGCAAAATTTTCCTGAGGTAGCCCAGTTCTTCCTCAATCTTGTGTTCTGAGCAGATCTTCCTGATTCTGTTTGCTAGGTTTTTTACTAAGTTTCTTTTGTGGGATTTTGGCACACTGCTGTTGTAGTGAATGTATTGTCCGGTGAAAGTGGATTTTCCATGTATGGCCAGTGTCAAATCTCCGTTTGCTTCTCGAGTGAGTTTGATGTCAAGGAAGGGAAAACTGTCGTCTTTCTCTACCTCGAGAGTGAATTTGATGTCTGGATCGACTCCATTTGCTTGTTTGAGGATTTCGGAAGGGTCTGCTGCTTCTGAGATGAACAACAAGATATCATCTACATACCTTTTGTAGAGTGTGCACTGGTCAATTATACCTTTTAGGCTCGTTTTTTCCAGGTGATACATGTATACATCTGCCAGGAGGGGTGCGATGCAACTTCCCATAGCTACACCATTGATCTGACGGTAGTATATCCCTTCGAATGTAAATTGCACGTTTTTAGTACATGCTAATATGAGGTCTTTGATGTCATTGGTGTCTATAGGGAAGTCAAAAAACTCATTTTTGATGAGGTCACACAAGATCTCCGTTGTCTTATCCAGTGGTATGTTTGTAAATAAGGATGAGACGTCAAGCGAGACCATTTTATTCTGTAGGATGTTCTTCCCCTTCAATTCATTTGCTAGTTCGAAGGAGTCCTTGATAGTGTTAGCGTTTATGATGCTCCGTATTGGTTCAAGTAGTTTGCAGAGAAACTTGGCTGGTTTATGTTGTGGAGCGTTGATCATTGACATAATGGGCCGCATCGAAGGAGCTCCTGAGGCTGTCACGGCTTTATGAGTTTTTGGTTTGCCGTACAATCTTGCGGTGTTTGTTCCGACTGGTTTTGCTTTTTGGATGTCTTCTGTGAGTTTTGATCTAATCTCGGAGTCAGCCATCGATGTTAGAACATGTTTTTCCATCTTTTTCAAAATTGCATTAATTCTTGATTCGATGTTTGTTGAATCATCTTTCTGTTTGATGTCATGCTTAAATTTAGATTGATCATTTATTATATCGTTCATGGCCTTCCTGTAAGCGTCGGCTTCAAGTATAACAATTCCTGATCCTTTGTCGGGTGTGGCAAGTCGTATGGATTTGTCTGATTGGAGTTTTCTGAGTTCGTCTATGTGTTGTTTTGTGATGATTTGGCTGCCTTTGAATTCCTTCTTGTATTGTTCTAGTGCGCTTACTATCTCAGCTTTCAGTCCTTGTCCATTGAATGCATGTGGGGCGGTGTCTTTCGTTAAGTCATTGTAGAAATTTTCCGTTCCAGCCTGAATGTCAATAATGTCACGTTCACTTAGGTTTTTCTTGACTACGCAGAATTTTGCTCCTAAGGAGAGTAATTCTTTCTGGTGTTTTGACAAGATCATCTTTGAATAATTGTGAATAAAAGCGTCTGGGTTCGTAGGAAATTTTGATTGCGTAGGAAATTTGTCCATGTCTCTCGTGAGGTCCTTGGTATCTTTGTCCGCTGTTATTTTCATCAGTGTTTCTATCTTCTTTGTGAAAGCGGTGTATTCGCCGTCGTTCAGTCTTGCAATTTGACAACCCAGTGATTGAATGATGCTCTCAGCATCTTGCAGTTTTGATTGGTTGTCCTCGATACCATTGAGCAATAAGCGACTTATAAGTTTATTTGTCGGTTTTGGTTATTTCTTCTGCACTGCTTAAGGAATCGTTTTGGCACAAAAACTGATTCTAAGCACGATTTGAAGAACTTAATTCTTTCTAGAAGTTTGGCACCAGTACAGTTGGCTGCAATATAAGTGTTTAGTTCCTTACGGGTAAAAGGCTGACCTCGCTCTTTGATAATCTTTATAATGTCCATTCCTTTTTAATTTAAAATAGTATTCTTATAATTAGGAAAACACAAATAAAAAAGTGGATAAAGGCCATTTATTTCGTGAATACTAATCATCTCTTATACATTCATACCTATTTATACATTTTGGGTTTTCAATTGATTATGCTAGTGGTAACAAATCTGACTCGTTTTTACTGCTGTTTCTTGTTTTGACTAGTTGGTGAGTGTGTATTCGTTTGTGTTTGTGTGTATGCGTGTTTGCATGTAAAGGTCATCTGGCAGTAATTGCGAAGTGATTTCTGAGATCTTGTCATTATTGTTTTGATAGCTTGAGAATTAACCATTTGTGCGCATTGTTCACTGTTACATATACAAGTGCTATTTTTCCCAGTATATATATATATATATATATATATATATATATATATATATGAAGAAAAAACACATTAATAACAATAATTGCACGGCGGCTGAATAGAATAACTAAGGAGAACTTTCCCAGTGTTAAAGTTAATATGACATTTGGTACACAGAGAATCATGAGGTTGAATGCCAAAGATCAATTACCAATTCTCTCCAAATCATTCATAGTCCACAAATTCTCATGTATGTGCGATAGCACATATATCGGACGTACGAAGAAGCAATTGATAAACGGAATCCAGCAACATTTTCCACAGAAATTGATTTACAAAGGCTTGTCATCGTCAGGAAAATCAGCTATTCCCGATCAAATATTGGCAACGGAGCACCCAGTCAATTCGATCAATTTCACAATTCTACAAAATCAGGAAAATTATTATTTATTTATGAAGCCCTTTATATAAAACAACAAGCACCTGTCCTTATTATTCAAAAGTTTCATCAACATGATATTGTAATCGACTGGCCAAGAATAACAAAATTCAACAACAATCTACTAGTATCCACTCAAGACCAAACAGGCCCTCGCCTAGAATCAAAAAAAATTCAATCGGATTGGCAACAAACTGAAGAGGAAATAACTGAGGCGTATACGGCGACAGAAGTATACAAACGATATGAGCGTTCATCACTGCAATCCACACTGGCGCTGTTACCATGTGCAGAACTAAAATTTGCGAAACAAGGTGAAACGATAGACTACACTGGGAAAAATAGCACTCGTACGTGTAACAGCGAACAATGCGCATAAATTGTTAATTCTCAAGCCATCAAAACAATAATGACCGGATCTCAGACATCACCTTGCAATACAGCGAGAATAAACTTTACATACAAACAGGCACACACACACACAAACACAAACGCATACACACTTACCAACCAGCCAAAACAAGAAATAGAAGTTAAAGCGAGTCAGATTCGTTACCACTAGCATAATCAATTGAAAACCCAGAATGTATATAAATGAATGATTGTAAGAAATGGTGAAATTAGAAACTATCAATTAAATGAATGATTGTAGAGCGATGATTATTTTTCACGAAATAAATGGCCTTTATCCACTTTAATTACTTACATATGTCAGTATAGACTAAGAATTGTATAGTGTAGAAAATGCAATTCATTCAGTAGACCGGTTTCGTCCTTATTGGGAACTCACATGTACTGGCCAGAATTTGGACAGACTCGAACCTGGGCACGTCTGCTTCGGAATCTGGTGCTCTAACCACTGAGCTATCCTGCCGCACACTACACTGCACACAATTTTCAGTTATATACTAATGTAATTTGGCTAGTCTATTTTTCCTTTAGGTGGAGCTCATATGGCATCCATTTAGACTCAAAGTTCCAACTAACCATCCCCAATCTGTCATAACTGAACAGGTGCTTATATAAAGACCGCAACCTTGATTATAATAATTGTTATCACCACCCGCGCAACCTATGTTCGTTTAACTTTATCAACTGTGTTATTAATGTGTTTTTATCCCTAATTAGAAATATACTGTATATATATATATATATATATATATATATATATATATATATATATATATATATATTAATTTTATACTATTATAGAAAGAATCTAATGGTAAATTAAATAGAACAATTTACCATAAACCAACCTTGTCTGCACAGTATTTGCGTTACAGCATTTTTGTGCCGTTTCAATATAAATTATCAACAGTTCGTGGCTGCTTTTCAAGAATTGACAGGTTGGTTTAGTCAAGATGTAAAAGAACACGATTACAATAAAGCAATTAACGATTTAATGTCTAATGGCTATCCTAGACAATTAATTGAATCAATTACCTGATCTGCGCTTTGAGTAACGCAGCTTTCATTGTTCCAGTAATTTTCTTTTAGCAAAATATTTCGACCTACCTTACCGTAGGCCTTCATCAGTTGCATTTCATGAAAAAAGTGAAGCAAGCGTTTTTTGCAAAAGTGATTATTTGCTTACTGAAAACAACACATCGACTATTTTATTACAATGTTATTCTATAAATCTATTTTTTTATCGTTCTTTTCGCTACCACGTCTTTCTGTTTGCGTGTCTGTGCATGTAGGCATGAGGCAGAGAAACTTGAACAAGAAGCTCGTGGTCGCCTTGATCGTCAGCGTATCGACGATGAAGTTAAGGCAGAAGCGTCTCGAAAAGACCTAGTTGAGTTGCAAATTATGTCTGCTGCCGTCGAGTCCACCGGACAAGCAAAAGCTGAAGCTACAAGTCGAGCGGAAGCCGGTATTATTGAGGCACAGGCCGCAATTAATGTAGCAAAAATGAAAGCTGAAGCACAAAAGATTGATGCGGTAAATTATCCGTAAAATGGTATAATTTTCATAATTTTATACCCCTAGCAAAATATATTAATTGCTAACTGTGAACGTGTGTAGCCTAATAACGCTGCAAATTTTAAACACGGAGCATCTGAATGGCCGGAAATAATTTGTCATAGACGAGTTTCCTTTGAAAACACTAGTAAAGTATTGTTATAAATAGTAAAATGAAATATTTTTCTGTTAGCTTTTCTGAGACCTCCTCAACATTATGGCTATTAGATTAATATAAGGATAATTGACGAACATCTTTTTACTAACACTGACTGGAGCCTTCACCACCTTTGGGTTAAAATGACAGGATGCTTAATTAATGGTCTTAAATAGTTGTCACGTATTTGTCGTGAAATTGGCTCATTTATTATCCATTCATAATTGATGGTGGCGATATAATTTTGGAAGCGTGTACCAAACTTTTTTATAATATATGGCATGAGGAAACCGTAGCACTTGATTGGAATGTGTTGACCATCATTTCTATCTTCAAAAAAGGCAATTGTTTTTCGTGCGATAACCATAGTCGCATAAGCTTGTCTCCAGTCATACCTAGGTTATTTGCTTCGATTATCCGACGTCGTCTTAGCGCCTCACATGAATCACATACTAGAGAATGACAGGCCGGATTCCGCTCAGGACGAGGTTGTATAAATAATATTTTTACGTTAAGGCAAGTTCTTGAACAGAGACATTTATATCACCGTCCCACAATAGCCGTCTTTCTAGACTTCAATGGTGCATTTGATTCGGTGTATCAAAATGTTTTATTTCATATTTTTTCGAAAAGTGGTGTACCCACAAAATTTGTTAATATTATACGCGCACTGTACATAAACACTTCTGGTCGCGTTAAAGTCTATAACGAATTAACGCATAACTTTACAACCAGCAGTCATCATCATCATGTCCAGCCATACAAAATTCAAAAGTGACTAATGTTTCACTGTCATATAACCATAAGGAGTGAAAAAATTACACAAATGAAAGCAGAAATAATATTTTAGACATATTATTATAGAGATTTAGGAGAGAGAGAGAGAGAGAGAGTGGTGAAATACCTAGCTACTATGAGTAAATTTATAAGGATAACTTACTTAAATGAGGCAAAATGAAGCAGCATTCGGGCAAGCCAGCAGTGACGTTCGTCAAGTTTGTCAACTTTCCACCATTTTGTTTAATTTTATAATCGATGCTGTTATGAACAACACTCTTCCATACATTCAGGATACAGGAGTTGAAGTTCTCCTGGGTGGTAAACTAGTCGATCTAGACTATGCAGACGATAACGTACTGGTATTCGACAATCGAAACGCTGCCCAGGCCACTTTGAATAGATAAGCAGACTTCGTTTCGTCTTTCGGTATGAAATTCATACCATACAAACCTTGCCCGAATGCTAACTTGGCCATAATGTTGTTGTGGAGAAGTTTAGTTTGCCTCATTTCTTTGAGTTATCTTGATAAACATACTCATAGTAACTAGGTATTCCCTTTTTCTGTGTTCCTCTCTCTCTTAAATCTCACTATAAATATTTCTAAAATATTATTTCTGTTGTTATGGTTATATGGCAGTGAAACATTAATCACTTTTGATTTTTGTATGCCTGGGCATGCAATGTAATCAAGGAAATCTGGTGAATGTATTGAGGCAATGTATTTTGCGAGATATAATTCCATCATTGGAGACTGGAACTTACTGTTGGTGTGCTGGTTTGTACACCTTTGTGACCCTTTGGACTATACTGTTGGCTTAGATCTAAGTTTGATAATTTTATCACATTTAACAGCAATGCTTATAGGATAGTTTTTCTTCAGATACACCTAATTTTTATTGGCCTATGTGAATTAAAATTACACATTAGCGCTTTCCCTCCAACTTTTCAACTTAATTTGCTGGGGATCATCATCATCAAGTCCAGCCATACAAAAGTCAAAGGTGACTAATGTCCCACTGCCATATAACCATAAAAAGTGAAAAATATATGTTCGTGACTGTACAGAAATTGTGCAGCCGACATGTCCAGTCATGTTTAATGTATGCGAGACTCTAGAGGTGAGAGCCGCATATCTATCTTTGATTTCCATATATATTCAATGCGGTTTGATCCTCGATAGTCAGTTTGCCGTCGTACTCTGATGATGATTATGGAAGATCAAAACGCGTCAGTGCATTGCGCTGGTAGTAGTTTTGTTGTTGTTCGATGATTGGTTAAATACAATGGGATCGATGTTTACTTCAGGCTCGCAAATTTGATTTAAAGAAAAGTCAAAAGTGACTGCCATATAAACATAAGGAGTGAAAAAAGTATATAAATGAAAACAGAAATAATATTTTATATAAGTTTATAGTGAGATTTACGAGAGAGAAAAAGAGAGGGAGAGCGGGAGTACCTAGTTACTATGAGTATATTTATCAGGATAACTCACAGAAATGAGGCAAACTAAACATCTCCACAACAACATTATGGCAAAGTTAGCATTCGGGCAAGGTAACATCAGCAATACAACTTCCCTGTGGCTTTCACTGTACCATGCCATAAATGAACCAAACCCCGCAGCTAACTTGTCCCTACTAAGAAAAGAAAGTTACGAAGATGATCTGCAACAAGATCGCCACTGAGCTCGATTCGATGCAAGAAATATTCTCACAAGGACCCCATCCTGGCAGACAAGTGGGTCCTATACTACCCAATTTTGATGTAAGTGACTTCAATTGTTTCTGCCATGTCAAAATCTGCCCACCATGTTTCTTATGCCAATTTGGTGCTGGATGAGAGAACACAGCTCTACTGGGCAATCGAAATAAGGGCATACGCAAAACGTGACCGAGCCAACGAAGTTGATGGAGCATTATTTGTTTTTCTAACGACAAACACTTATTGTCAGCTCTCCAAGGGGGGTAAAATCTTGAATGTTTTAAATTTTCAGGTGCTCTGATTATTGGCCTCGATTGGTGAGTTCTCACTTCTCCCCTCTTTTTTAAGCCTTATATCAGCTGATTGTCTTAAAATGACATTGGAACAAGATTTTCCATTCTTCTTTTTCCTAATTTTCGAGACTTAATTCCCAGTCCCATCTTCATGGCTGACACAATAACCACAAGAATAAAACACAACTTGTGGCAAATGTGGTATCCTTATTTAAGACAGCTATATTTATATTTATTTTAATTCCAAAAGTATTTTTTAATTGTCTTTCTAATATCCTGTCTTCATACCTAGTCTCAAATACTCAAATATATACAAAACCTTATCCCTATCTCCCTCCCTGCACACAACCACCTATAAACACATGTGTATTCTTCTAAAGTGACATTTATCAAATAACTATAAGCAAACCTAATGGATTGACATACACGCTTATCCATGATGTCTATATTTTTTATTATTGCTGTTCCGGACGCATAGAAAGATCAATAAAATTTTGATTTCAATATTGCAGTAATCCTCAAATATCCAAGCTTACCTAATCCAATATATATGCATAAGATATAGCGTGGGGACGTATATATATAAATGGATGATTTTATAGGATGAGGGTATATATTTAATTATTAAGAAGTAAATTAATAAAATTTAAATAAATATAAAATATTGCTAATTTATTATATATATGTACATGGTTTTGACACAGATATTTAAATGGAGAAATTAATTTATACAGGCGTTAGAAAGAGGAAATTTGACTATAGTTATATATATATATATATATATATATATATATATATATATATATATATATAAAACTATAGCCAAATTTCCCTCATATATATATATATATTTATTTTTCTTCTAATACACGTCTGCACCCTTTATATATATATATATATATATATATATATATATATATATATATATATATATATATATATATATAGGTGCAGACGTGTATTAGGAAGAAAAATTACATTAATAACAAATTAGAAAATCTAAGGAGAACTTTCCCAGTGTTAAAGCTAATATGACATTTAGCACACAGAGAATCATGAGGTTGGATGCCAAAGATCAATTGCCAATTCTCTCCAAATCATTCATAGTCTATAAATTCTCCTGTATGTGTGGTAGCAAATATATCGGACGTACGAAGAAGCAATTGATGAACAGAATCCAGCATCATTTGCCACAGTAATTGATTAACAAAGACTTGGCACCGTCAGGAAAATCAGCTATTTGCGATCATATATTGGCAACGGGGCACCCGGTCAATTCGGTCAGTTTCACAATTCTACATAAAGCAAAATCAGAAAAGTTATTATTTATTTATGAAGCACTTTATATAAAACAACAAGCACCTGATCTTAATATTCAAAAGTTTTATCAACATGATATTCTAATCGACTGGCAAAGAATAACAAAATTCAACAACAATCTACTAGTATCCAATCAAGACCAAACAGGCTCTCGACTAGAATGAACAAACATTCAATCGGGGTATTTGAGGATTAATGCAATATTGAAATCAAAATTTTGTTTATCTTCTATGCGCCCGGAACAGCAATTTAAAAAAAATATAGACATCATGGATTGGCGTGTATGTCAATCCATAAGGTTTTTCTTTTAGTTACTCGATTAATGTCAATTTAGTAGAATACACGTGTGTTTATAAGTGGTTGTGTGCAGGGAGAGGGACAGGGATAAATTTTTATTATACATTTGAGTATTAGAGACTAGGTTTTAAGATCGGATATTAGGAAGACACTTAAAAAGTACTTTTGGAATTAAAATAAATATAAATATATCTGTCTTGAATGAGGATACCACATTTGCCACAAGTTGTGCTTTATTCCTGTGCGTATTGTGTCAACCCTAAAGGTTAGACTGGAAATTAAGTCCCGAAAATTAAGAAAAAGAAGAATGGAAAATCTTGTTCCAATGTCATTTTCAGACAATCAGCTGATGGAAGGCTTAAAAAAGAAGGGACAATTGAGAACCCATCAATCAAGGCCGATAATCAGAGCAACATTCAAGATTTTACTGACCTAAGAGTGCTATCAATTGTCCCGCACAAGAAAAATGCGGTCAAATCCACAACAAGAAGGACAGCACTGCGCAAAAAGATTCAACATTTAAGTACTACTTATTGTCAGATCCAAAAATACGTCTACGGATGTCAACGTTAGTTATTCGTTGTTGGTAACCAACATGTGCTATACCTCTCAAACAGCAATTATCGAATGCCTGTAAGCGTCTTAAATTATCAACTCACAGAGGCCAAGTTTCACTAGCGTACATATGCATTGTAAACACGACCTTTAAGGCAGAGTGAAATATTCGCGTTTCTCCATAAATGACGAATGTTCGAGAAAGCTACTCTAGCTTTCGCGATCCGTATTTTCACATCGTCGGACATATTGCCTACGTTATTGATAGAGCTCCCAAGATATGTAAACCTGTCGAGTATGTCAAGATCTTCATTCTGCAGTCGCAACGTTCGAGTGAGTGGTGGGTGATCCTGTAAAAGTATCTTACATTTAGAGGGTGAGAATTTCATCCCGAAAGATGGAACAACGTCTGTTAACCTATTCAACGTGGTCCAGGCAGCATCCCGATTGTCGAATAATAGTACGATATCGTCCGCATAGTCAAGATCGACTAGTTTATCGCCCGGGAGAACTCCAGCATCCTGAATGTGTGGGAGAGTGTTGTTCATAATAGCATCGATTACAAAATTAAACAAAAATGGTGGAAAGTGGACAACCTGGAAGAACACCACTGCTGGTTGTAAAGTTATGCGTTAATTGGTTGTGGACATTAACGCGACCAGAAGTATTTGTGTGGAGAGCTCGTATAATATTAACATATTTTGTAAGTAAACCGCTTTTCGACAAAATATGGACTAAAACATCGCGATTAACCGAATCAAATGCACCCTTGAAGTCTAGAAAGACAGCTATTGTGGGACGGTGATATAAATGTCTCTGTTCGAGAACTTGCCTTAACGTACAAATATTTTCTATAAAACCTCGTTTTGCGCGGAATCCTGCCTGTTCTTCACGAAACGAATGTGCATGAGATTATACTTTCCTTTCATGCTGCCTTTGGTTTATCCTTCTGGTCACAACTGAACTAATTTGTTACTAGGTTCGCAACACCTAATACATACTTGCATATATATTAGTTCTCCGCAACAAACAATATTTAACTGTTCTTCTCTTGTATGTGATTCACGTGAAGCGCTAAGACGACGTAGGATAATCGAAGCATATAACCTAGATACGACTGGAGTCAAGCTTACACCCCGATGATTATCGCACGAATTTCGAACGCCTTTTTATGAAGATAGGAATGATGTTCGACTCATTCCAATCAAGTGATACGGTTTCCTCATTCCATATAATACGGAAAAGTTTGGTCAACGCTCCTGAAATTATATCGCCACCATTCTTAAACAATCCTGGATGCAAATCATCGGGGCCTGCGGCTTTGCTGCGTTTATGAGTTAGGATTTCATCGCGTACTTCTAACTCGGAGAGTTCTTCAGGACTAATATTCCACACTGTTGATGCAGACATGCTTTCGGGAATCGGAACTGCAATGCCACATATAGTAGTACATAATGGAATGTAGTGCATAATGGAACTTATCTTGTGCCAAAGTATATTCGGATTTTTGCCATCCAGACCAGTTAAATTAGTCTTTAGAATATTTTCATAATTTTGTCAAAAGGAGAGTTGTTTGAGTTTGCCTACATCAATTTGGGGTTTATTATTAATTATTTTCCCGGAAAATATTAGTGCAAACCTACAGCGGATAAGTGTATGGTCCGAGTCGACATAAGTGTTCCAAAATGAACGACAATCCTGGATGCAACCACGCCATCTAAAACTAATGGTTACATGATCTATTTGAGTCCACCGTTGTCCGGGTGCTGGAGGACGCCATGTGACACAACGTCTAACACTACATTTCAAGTTTGTACTACTTCAAAAAGCCGTTCACCATTATCTTTGCGCGTCTAGTTTAGAGTGTATCTTCCACCTAAATGAAATTCTGTGTTACTTAAGCGCCCAACTTGAGCATTCATGGCACCCATAACCAGGACTGTATCTAAACTTCGTGCTTTACTTAGTAAGGAGCTTAATTCGGAGTGAAAATTGTCCTTGCTTTCTTCTGTGCTGAAATGGTTAGGAGCATATGCAGATACACCGAAGAGGCAGCAATGATAAGGGTTTTTTTCTTTGATTTAACTAGATGTATTTAAACGTGCCGCACACAATCGACTATTTAAAGGGATCCATTCAATTAAGCAAGCTTCAGCTTGTGCGCTAAGGTCAATACCAACGGCCCAGTTACTTAAGCGCCCAACTTGAGCATTCATGTCACCCATAACCAGGACTATATCTGAACTTCGTGCTTTACTTAGTAAGGAGCTTAATTCGGAGTGAAAAGCGTCCTTGCTTTACCGGCTTGACAGAACTGTGGAACCAGATGTTCGAAGCCAATAACGCGTAGATAGGGATGGTGCAACCAGTTCTGTAATGCACGTAGGATCCTTTATTCTGGTTTCAGATACGCAACATATGTCGATTTCTAATTTATCCAACGTACGAGCAAGAGATTCTTGTTCGCACATTAAATGCGCCTACGTTAAAACCTAGGTTTAATGAATGGTCGTCTACTAGAACCATTATCGATATTTGGCAACCTGATATTGGGTTCAGTGTTATGATCTAAACCCACCATATTCATAGTATCTAAAAGAGTCTTATTGTTAGATTGAGAAGAGGAAGAGGAAGAAAAGGAGGCAGAATCGGAGATAAAGTTGCCTGCAGTAGCCCGGTTTCGCTTATCCACCCTGCGCGGCTCAGCAGATAAGACGACCCTTTTTATACTGCATGACGGCCAATGCAGTATTTAATTATTGTAAGTTGTACTTGTTATGGTTATATGTAGACTGTAAAAGAACATTAGGTCGCCCATTCCTATTGATGATTTATATTCGGAATTTTCCTTCTAGATAATCTGCCAACCAAGGCTGATGATTGACTATCTGCCCAGATGCCAGTGACCAAAGTTTCCTTCAGCAGCCGAAACTTGCCCTTCATGTCTGTAACGCTTGCTCTCATTTCATCACTTCACATTTAACAAAAAATGTTACAGCGCATTTAGACCAAACTCGAAGCTTCACATGAAACGGGATGATGGCTGTGGCCCTTTATGGCCCGGCATGGTTCATGCTACCAATCCCGTGTTGACTAGCTTCAGCCCGCCGGTCATCAGGCCAGAATTTCTATGGCCACGGGTCAAGAAAAAAGCAAACACTTACATTAGCAGAGTTCATAAACGTATATAATCTGACCCGGTTATCTATTTCTTAAGTTAGCACATTCCGTCGTGTCAGTGAAGTTAACAAATTTGATACAAATCCATTTCATGTTTTAAACAAAATTTTCTTAACCATCCAAAAATAAAACATTTCGATTAAATTTTCAATTTGACGATAGGAATATTATTCAATACTAATAAAATTTTTGCATAAAATATAGGGAGGAACTCATTTAATCCAAGAAAGCTATTACTTATATAAGTCGTTGGTATAAACTAGACAGCGCAAATAATGAAGCAGATCAGTTTCATTCACGAGGACTTATCTGACTGACCAAAACCATAAAGTAGTATAATACGGAAATTTGCTCGCACTGCGTGTCTTTGATTGCAAGATTCTGCACCAAATGTCCATTGTTTTAAATAGCTATGGTGTTCAAAATATTCTATTTCAACTCAAGTTCTCATTCAATCAACCTTTAGCCAATTCGTTCATGTAATCTGCTATCTGTAGTGTAGGTTGTTCTCGAGTCTTTCTGTGTAATTGACCTAATTTTGCGAATAACAAATATTCACAGTTTTCCCCCGAAGAATCCAATGAATATCACAAAAACATACCCGCTAACAACCCACGCGTACAATTATTGAACACAATTATTCTTTAAAAATTGTGCACAATAACAACAGGCACAATGTTCTTGTCCGCAGCATTATACGTTTTCTAAAACTCTCATTCCTATCAGAGGATTCCACACCAATCAAAATGGTCTATTATCGTGCACAAAATCATCATCATCATCATCATCATCATCGCCACCGCCATCAACATCATAACGAATAGAAATGCAACAGCCTTTAATAACCGATGTTTCATTGTGACAAAACAATGAATGAAAAATAAAATTGATAATTAAAAAGAATACAAGTGTGTGATTTATGAAGAGAAGGATCAAGTTGAGATGGAGACACTTACCTGGGTAACAACACAAACGAAGCAACATAGATCTCTTTGTAACACAATATAATCCAAACCAAATTTCATTCTAGGCGATATCAACAACACAGCTTCCCTGCACCTTTCACTGTATTTATGGTTATATCACCACACGTAATGTTGTAACTTACAAGCTTAGAATCAGTATTATAAATATGCCTAATATTTTAATATTTAGAATTGAGATGCAATTGTCAGTTAACACGAAGAGTAATTTCTAGGGTGGCGCTTACTTGAGTATCCTAAATATCTTCTCCAACAAAACAGATAGAATGAAATTAGGCATACTAAAATGTGTGATAATAATAATTATTAGAATATTGGATTTGAAATATCAAATGGATTAACAGAAAAGAGTGAAAGAACTATTCGTGATAACTGGATAATAGATAAAAGAAATAGAAAGAACTGAAGGATATGACAGGATAATTTGATAGTAACACCGAACAGGCAAAACATGAAACAGAGAAACGCAGAGGATTATGACATTACCGGATTCGAAATGGAGCAGAAAGGTAATGGCAATATCGGTCAAATAAAAAATCAAAACAGTATTAAAAAGAACACTTATATTGGACAAAAATCTACCGAATCAAAAAGAGAAAATGCAACCCGTGAGCACAACAGGAGTACACGAAATACATTACACGGAATGTGAGCTTTCTTATATGTAGCCAGACATTCACAGAAAACGGGTCATCAGATAAAACGGGAAGGCTGTAAATACATTTCAAATAATTAATGAGGCCTTATCGCTAGCCAGAAAACGTACATCACATGAATCGTGGAGAGTAGGCATGAAACAATCTCAAAGAATTCAATCTTATGTTAAGTACTAATTTTATTCATAGTACCCTTTCCATGTGCAAAAATAAAAAGAAATATGTCTTTAGTATAATGTGAACAAGCAGATAATTCCAGCAGCACTGTCAGATACGGTACTAAATCATGCTAGAATCAATAGAAAATACCTAAAACGAGAATCCAAACCGTGTTATTCAAGCGTTGTCTAATCATAATCTTGCTCATTTAAATTGAACAAACTGAGATACATATGCATAATGCTTTCTACAACACGCAACTTACCATCGTCAGGTTCATTCTCTTGCAAATTCGTAGAAGCCGGATCGGGCTGTTCTTCAGAGACAGCCGGTTTAACAACATTTGATTTGCTAGGAGTGGTGGGTTTGACAGCCTTTGATCCTGCATTTTGAACGTGAGCAGATCTGGCGATTGGTGCAGAAAGAACCGGTTCCAAAGTTTTGGCAGTCTCACAAGCCTTCACCAGTAATCCCTTGCTGGGTATATGAACTAAAGAAAACAAGAAAGAAGTTATGTTTGGATATAAAAATAGTCAACGTTAAAAATACATAGATAGATATCAGTCCAAAATGTTGACACAGAGAGAAGTATCAAAGAGCATTTTTACATGGGTTTTGAAAGCCCAATGATAATTCTAGTGTACGAACGAATTTTTTTTCTTGAACAGTTCTGGGCCAAATAATTGTTAAATAAATATAAGTAACTTAGTTTTAATTTAAATAATGAACAATTGTACTTACTTGAACAATTACTAGGATGTGACCTATTCCTGTTGAGTAATGTACTCAATAATATAAGTCAATCTTCGGCGAAGAGTTCGAAATGCAGATGAGTAGATCATCGCCATTAGTGTTTAAATCTATCATTCACACTATTGGTCACTTGATTACGCCATTACTGATTCTAACTAACATTGTAGGTTGAAAAATTGTAGGAATCCAATGACAAGCAGGGTCGATAGAACAGAACTTTGCGAAAATCTAGGTCTCAGATTTTATATCCAGGTAAATTTTTATTTCATTCAAAAGCAATTTTAAAGATAAGCACGTTAAAATTACATATGGATTCATTAAAAACGTTGGACAATGACTTCAATTGATATATTTCGTCCATTCAATTGACACAAAATATTTTTGCATAAATCGGTGCCTCAATTTTATATATATATATATATATATATATATATATATATATATATATATATATATATATATATATACTTATTACTTTCTTTTTTAATTTTGATGCTCTTAATTTTAACAAAAAAGCAATCGGAACTGTCGCGTCTCAAGAAGGCTCGTGAGGCTGAACTAGAATTCATGAAAAAGAAGGATGCCATAGAATTGAGCCAAATGGCGCGAACTTATGACATTGAGACTACGAAATTCTCGGAGATGGTCAAGACAATAGGAAAAGAGACATTGTGCTCAATTGCTAGTGCTGGGCCTGATCAGGATGTGCGAATGCTTGAAGCGTTGGGTTTAAAGAGCTCCTTGATTACAGACGGCCAATCACCTATCAATTTATTGACTACTGCTCAGGGCTTGATTGGTAAATCGATGAGTTTTTCTGAGCTCGCCACTGGTAAAGCTTAATACTATTGTCATTGGATGAATTTATGCTTTTCGATCACTGTAATTTGTCTATTAACGAAGAACATGCTATCTGTGTCTATGAATGCGTCATTGGAGGAAAATTTTAACTATTAGCATATTATTTACAATTTTATGCTTCTATAAAAATATTCTTTTTTTTTAATTTTCTTTTAAATAAATTCACTTTTTATGCTGTTGTTCAATTAAAGCGATTTCAAAGTCATTTTTATGTTACATTTATTTTTACAAATCGTCTTAGTCGAGACTTTTACTCTAAGTTGAGTTTTAGCCGACAATATTTAGTCAAAAATAAGTTATTTGGCATCAAATCCGCTTTTTTAGATATAAAACTTTAAATTCGAAGTCTACTTTCTGAGATGAAGTTTTGGCGAAAAGAATTAGACAGTTATCAATTGCCGTCAAATATATTTTTTTAAATACAGGGCCAAACTTAATGCGGATACACTAGAAGTTCGGTTTTTTTTGGAGCTATCTTTTATTTTGTTTTACATGTGTGGAATGTAGTATTTATTGAGTAAGTGCGCGGTTAAATCAATTCTTTCAAATTCAGTATGTTACTTTACTAGTCCTTATAAGATGTCAGTTTTGTGGACTGACCGTAGAATCAATGAATTTTTTTAACTACAAACGACCGAAACTGCTCAGTTTATTCGAATTTTCTAGAACTCTTTCATGCTTCCTTTATTTCGCTTACTCAGTCTGGCTCAAGTTTAGTTTTAGAAAACTAAATCCCTGGCTCTAATTCGCTTTGCTCAGCTAAATGTTGATAAATGTTATTGATTTAAAGCTTAGGATTAAAACTTTTCTGTTGTAAGCTACCGTTTAAATATTCTCCTTGCTTAGCTAGTTTGAATTTGATTTTATTTTTGTTTTAACGCATACATTTTGCTGCTACTGCATAGCATTGTTAATGGATATCCTAGTTCTATAAATGCTATTTTTTATCTTTTTTAATCAAAGTTAACATCCAAGAAATATTCTTCCTAAGTTTAATGCTCCGTTTCCATGGTTGTCGAATTTTGTTTATTGTCATTGATAGAATTGGGGTTGAAAGCGATTCTCTTTCGTATAGACTATCTGGTAACATTCCAGAAACACTAAAAACGCCAAATTAAATGATTGCCAATTTATTCATTGATTGGATTTTGTTAAATGTCTTATTAGACTATTGGTCAATTTTCAGTGCATATTTAGGAGTGTTTTAAACTTTCCGGACTTCCTCAGATCAAGCTATCGTACCAGTAAGGAGAATTGCTTAAAATTTGTAAAATTATTAAGCCATTTTGGTTTGCTGTGCTCTCAACTTCATTTTTTGAATGTTAATTTTGATTTGGTTTACAAACACGAAAAACAGATGTTACTATAGATAAATTAAAAACCATGTAGTGTACAGAAGCCATTTCGAATCAGCTACTAAACTAATTTACTGGCAACTTAAAGCGGGTTAATTTTGACCAGATCGAAGAGTTATTACACGAAATACATTATACTGCCAGGTTTGACTTTGGGAGAAAACTAAACATACTTTCGTAATTTGCTGTGAAAGTCCCATAATGTTTGAAAAGTCATACATTGGAATAATTCTTTCACATCGTTGGAAACTATATATTCTACGAACATGGTTATTAAATGTGATACATATTTAACGATACCCATCGTCAATATTATTGAATTTAAATTGGTGTAATTGTTTGCGCCAAATAAATTTTACAACTGTAATCGTTATTGGTTTTTGAGTGTAATTCGTTTTTCACTTTTAAATATACGCATGTATACATAGACGTAGATTTGAATGTTCGGTACGTTGTATTCCACTGGAAACTATTAATAAGGCATATCTCACAAGACTTTCTCACTGGACCCTATTAGTGCTAGATTTACAAATATTTTTTTCCATGTATAAATTCAAGTTCAGCCATTTCTTTCATTTGTAATGCTAATTGAGAAATAAATCATGTGGAAAGGTATAAATTTACTATAAAGAAGGTAAATAAAACAAAGTTAAATAAATGCTCTTTTACTTTCGTAAGAGAACAACTCGACTGTAATATATTGACTGTATAAAGTACAAGATATGAAAATCGAGTTAAATTCTGACAGGAAAGAAAATAGTATTTATTTTACTGTGGTTTGTATATCTGCTTTGTAATAACATTATATTTCCATACATCATTTATTTTTTAAATAAAATTACAAATGGTATTTCCTACTCTCGGATATTGAGAGTATAATTCAGCATGGCTAATGGACTGGATTCCTCGAACAACCATTTATAGCCTCGACAATGCGGCAACTTCAAAAACCAACAGTAGTTGCACATTGAGCGTATCGAGAAAAATGAATTTTAGACGATGCCGCATTCAACGCAATCTGTGTTTCTTTACTAAACTGAATACATATAAGTTAATACAGCTAGAAATGATCGTCATTGTATTTATTCCTGATTCGTCATCATCATAAACTGGAATACTATAGTATTTAAAAACCGAAATGACACTGCTGAATAATTATGTAAAAATCAAAGAATAATAATCAAAAATAATAATTTGAAACTAAAACTAGTACATGAGAAAGAATATTGATTTAGGAGGAGGTGCAACTGGCTTGGATCAAGAGAAAATTAGAAGTCAACTTCAGGAAAATCGATGTCGAAAATAAAGCTTCCTTACGGTTTAATTTTATCTTATTGCTCAAAATAAATCTGCTAAACTAATACAAGGTAGTTAAGAACCTGAATTTACTTGGAATCTACAGTAATATTGCGACTGAGTCCAATTAGCTGCCATATTGCTTTTTTCCAAACAATAACTATAATAACCGCGTAGATGTATCCTGTCCAATTTTTTGATGTTAACTATAACTGTTTTGTCATTTCAAAATCTACCCACTTGGCGTCTTGCGCTGATTTTGCGCTGGCTATCCAAAGTAAAACTTTGTGAATAGGCAAGTTTGGAACAAGAAAAAATCTTAAAATTTCACTATGATAAATAGCAAAGAAGCAAATAAAAGCGGCTTTCAAAAGGTACATTGAATGCGGTTGAACTCCATATGTTCCATAACAAAGCCAATTCTCTTTCTACTGTAGGTAAAGTAGTCTCCAAAATTGCACCGATATATGCAATTATAAACATTAATAAATAAAGAAATTTTATCAGATATAAGAAAGCTTTCTTTCGCATTGTCTTCTCAAATATCTACTAATGAACATATCTTTATATATAAAATGGAAAGCAAAACTAGATAGAAATATGTGAACATAGAGAGAGTGTGAAAAACGGATACCAATCAAATTGCGTGCGTCACATCCAGTTCAAGCTCAATGCTTGTACGTGCTTCTTCTGCTTATATAAATCCGGCTGCAATTTGTTAATCCATAAGGCTTCGTATGTGGCTAGCTCCCTTTTGTTTTTGCATTTAGTAATTACTTTGAATGCTACGTCTGGAGAACATACGTGCGATGTTTCGATGATATGTTGCGCAATAGCAGACGTGTATTCACCATTTGATTTAAAACAGGCGTTTAAGTTGCAATGTTCTCTCATACGAGTAATTTACCATCTGATCGATCGGCCAACGTAAGCTGATCGACTACTTGCGCTGTTTATTGGTAAATAATATTTGATATCTACTTTAACGGCTGTTTCTCTTTGATTGCTGGTAAAGGCAAGTGTGTTACACTAAATAACACTCGTAGTTTAGCTGCATTAAATGTGCGTGTTATCGCTGCTTCAACTTTCTTTTGTGCCATTCGGGAAACTGCATCCCCCTTAAATAGGATGTTTAGGGACACTGCTTTCTTTTCTGGCCCATAATACGTCTGTTTCTGTTTAAACGGGGAATCAGAAGGAGGACAGTGGATGCAAACACCTTATTGTTCCCAACGTCGACAAGTTAAATAAAAGTTGTAGCCTGATTTGTAGATACCTGAAGAGAGAATGAAAAAGAAAAGTTAATTGTGTGACCAAATTTAACGTTAGCTTTGGAAAATATAGGGTGCTTAATTCAATAACATTTTTGGTTGTCAATTTCATTAGTCTTCAATCTGCCTGCCTGGGATCCTTAGTAAAGTTGTAGAAATTATTTTTTTCTGAAAGATCCTGACATATATACATTACGGCTGATTCCCTTAGCAAACTAGACAAACTATTTTTAAATCCAGTTTGCGAGCTTGAAATAAACACCACTCCCATTTTATTTAACCATCCGTCGAACACCATAACAAAATTAATGCCAGTCGCAACGCACTCACGCGTTTCGAACTTCCATGATCATCCTCAGCGTACGACGGCAAACTGACTAGAGAGGATCAAACCGCATTGCATATCTATGGAAAGCAAAATTAGATATGCGGCTCTCACCTCTTGTAGTCATGCATACGTGGCACGTGATTGGAAATGT
Source organism: Eudiplozoon nipponicum (assembly GCA_029291075.1). NCBI lineage: Eukaryota > Metazoa > Platyhelminthes > Monogenea > Mazocraeidea > Diplozoidae > Eudiplozoon > Eudiplozoon nipponicum. The sequence continues at coordinate 218,422 of JAQBSW010000158.1, read as the reverse complement.
TGGCTGAATAATTTCTATTCAGTCACGAACATTAGCTGATTGTAGCTATCGCCATATATATATATATATATATATATATATATATATATATATATATATATGTATGTAGACAATACAAATAAACAATAATTGGTTGCGCGGGTGGTGGTGGCAATTCTTCAAATCAAATTTGAAAGCTTGAAATAAAAACATCAATCATATTGTATGTAACAATACGTCGAACAACATAACAAAATTAACGCCATTCGCAAAGAACTGACGCGTTACGACAACTTCCATGATCATCAACAGAGTACGATGGCAAACAGAGTAGTGAGGATCAAACCGAATTGCATATATATGGAAAGCAAAATTAGATGTATCTCTAATCTCTAGTAGTCTTGCGTACATTGTACGTGATAGGAAATGGCTGCACAATTTCTGTGCAGTCATGAACATTAGCTAGATACTGTTTGTTATGGTGTACTAATATATAGGCAAGTATGTATTGGGTGTTGCGAACCTAGTAACAAATTAGTTCAGTTGTGACCAGAAGGATTAACCAAAGATAACCTGAACGGAAAGTATGATATCATGCACATTCGAATCGTGCTTACTGGAGACTCATCAGTATGAGCCGGTAATACACCCTTTAACCACGATAAATTTGGGTGAGGAAAGTGGGATAATAGGGCGACAATCTCCTAGACGAATGTGTACTATAGCATACATTGATATCCATCATGTTGGTATCATTTACCGACTTGGGAACCATAGTGCTAATACAATGTACCTTTTGGTTCTATAATGTTGGTATCAGTTACTAACACAAAAGTGATGGTGTTAGTATCCTTTACAGACTCGGTATATATATATATATATATATATATATATATATATATATATATATATATATATATATATATATTTATATTATATAGTGTGAGTTAGCGTTCAAGTCGCATTGTCGAGACTATACGATGTTAGCTACTCTACTGCAGGTTTACACATTCGTCTAGGAGATTGTGTCGTTCTATTGTCCTACTTTCCTCAACCAACTGTATAGTGGTTAAAGGGCGTAATACCGACTCCTACTGATGAGTCGCCAGTAAGCACGAAACGAATGTGCATGAGATTATACATTCCGTTCATGCTGTCTCTGGTTTATCCTTCTGGTCACAACTGAACTAATTTGTTAATAGGTTCGCGAAACCTAATGAACATTAACTGTTTGACGATTTCGCCAATCACACCTATTTATAGGCAATACAATTCAATAATTATTGATTGCGCGGGTGGTGGTGTCAATTATTTTAATCAAGTTTGCGAGCTTAAAGTACACAACAATCCCATTGTTTTTAACCATACGTCGAACAACATAACAAAACTAACGCTAGTCGCAACGCACTCACGCGTTTCGACCTTCCATGATCAGCATCATAGAACGACCGAAAAGTGACTAGCGAGGATCAAACCGCCTTGCATATCTATAGAAAGCAAAATTAGATATGTAGCTCTCACCTCTAGTAGTCTTGCATACATTGTACGTGACTGGAAATGTCAGCTGAACATTTTCTATGCAGTTACGAACATTAGCTGATTGTAGCTTTCACCATGTATATATATATATATATATATATATATATATATATAATGTCCGTACCTTTTAATATTACACAGTATATTTCTAATTAGGAAGAAAGAAGAATTAATAACAAAGTGGATAAAGGCCATTTATTTCGTGAATACCAATCATTAGTATACAATCATACATATTTATACATTTTGGGTTTTCAATTGATTATGCTAGTGTTAACAAATCTGACTGTTTTTTACTTCTGTTTCTTGTTTTGGTTGGTTGGTAATCGTGTATGCGTTTGTGTTCGTGTGTATGCGTGTTTGCATGTAAATGTCATTCTCGCAATATTGCAAAGTGATGTTTGAGATCTGGTCATTATTGTTTTGATGGCTTGAGAATTAACCATTTGTGCGCAGTTTACTGTTACATGTACGAGTGCTATTTTTCCCTGTGTAGTTGATTATTTCACCTTGTTGCGCAAATTTATATTTTTGACATGGTAACAGCGCCAGTGTGGATTGCAGTGTTAAACGCTCATATTGTTTGAAAACTTCTGTCACTGTATGCGCCTCTGTTATTTCCACTTCAGTTTGTTGCCAATCCGATTGTACGTTTGTTGATTCTAGTCGAGGGCCTGTTTGCTCTTGAGTGGATACTAGTAGATTGTTGTTGAATTTTGTTATTCTTGGCCAGTCGATTAGAATATCATGTTGATGAAACTTTGAATATTAAGTTCAGGTGCCCGTTGTTTTATATAAAATGTATATATATGTATGATTGTATAGCGATGATTAGTATTCACGAAATAAATGGCCTTTATCCACTTTGTTATTAATGTGTTATTTCTTCCTAATTAGAAATATATTTACATATATATATATATATATATATATATATATATATATATATATATATATATATATATATATAAAGACAATACAAATTAACAATAATTGGTTTTGCGGGTGGTGGTGGCAATTCTTTAAGTCAAATTTGAAAGCTTGAAGTAAACACCAATCACATTGTATTTAATCATACGTCGAACAACATAACAAAATTAACGCAAATCCCAACGAACTGACGCGTTACGACAACTTCCATGATCATCACCAGAGTACGATGGCAAACTGACTAGTGAGGATCAAACCGCATTGCATATATATATGGAAAGCAAAATTAGTCTAGTAGTCTTGCATACATTGTACGTGACTGGAAATGTCGGTTGCACAATTTATATGCAGTCATGAGCATTAGCTAGATACTGTTTGTTGCGGTGAACTAATATATATGCAAGTATGTATTAGAACAAATTAGTTCAGTTGTGACCAGAAGGATTAACCAAAGATAACCTGAACGGAAAGTATGATATCATGCACATTCGAGTCGTGTTTAGTGGAGACTCATCAGTAGGAGCCGGTAATACACCCTTTAACCACTATAAATTTGGGTGAGGAAAGTGGGATAATAGGGCGACAATCTCCTAGACGAATGTGTACTATAGCATACATTGATATCCATCATGTTGGTATCATTTACCGACTTGGGAACCATAGTGCTAATACAATGTACCTTTTTTGGTTCTATAATGTTGGTATCAGTTACTAACACAAAAGTGATGGTGTTAGTATCCTTTACAGACTCGGTATATATATATATATATATATATATATATATATATATATATATATATATATATATATTATAGTGTGAGTTAGCGTAAAAGTCGCATTGTCGAGACTATACGATGTTAGCTACTCTACTGCAGGTTTACACATTCGTCTAGGAGATTGTGACGTCCTATTATCCCACTTTCCTCAACCAATTGTATAGTGGTTAAAGGGCGTAATACCGACTCCTACTGATTAGTCGCCAGTTAGCACGAAACGAATGTGCCTGAGATTATACTTTCCTTTCATGCTGTCTCTGGTTTATCCTTCTGCTCACTACTGAAATTATTTGTTACTAGATTCGAGACACCATGTATGAACTTTAACTGTTTGACGCTTTCGCCAATCACACATATTTATAAGCAATACAATTAAACAATAATTGATTGCGCGGGTGGTGGTATCAATTATTTTAATCAAGTTTGCGAGCTTGAAGTAAGCACCAATCCCATTTTATTTAACCATACGTCGAACAACATAACAAAACTACCGCCAGTCGTAACGCACTGACGCGTTTCGACCTTCCATGATCAGCATCATAATACGACCGAAAAGTGACTAGCGAGGATCAAACCGCATTGCATATCTATAGAAAGCAAAATTAGATATGTGGCACTCACTTCTTGTAGTCTTGCATACAGTGTACTCGACTGTAAATGTCGGCTGCATAAATTCTATGCAGTCCCGAACATTTCTATTTGTTAAATTTACCTGATTTTCGGATTGCGTACCGAAATGTTTGAATCCACTGTCATCATGATTTCTCTTTGTTGTTTTCGACACACCCATGTATATATATATATATATATATATATATATATATATATATATATAACAATGCAATTATACAATAATTGATTGCGCGGGTGGTGGTAACAATTCTTTAAATCAAGTTTGCGAACTTGAAGTAAACCACGCTATTCAGTTTGACGTTGTATTCTGATGATGATCACGGAAGATCGAAACGCGTCAGTGCGTTGCGACTGGCGGGGGTTTTGTTATATTGTTCATCGACTAGTTATATACAATGGGATTGGTGTTTACTTCAAGCTCGCAAACTTGATTTAAAGATTTGTTACCTCCACCAGCGCAATCAATTGTTGTTTAATACAAACTATGATGGTATTGCGCATCCATCTCTAAGTTATTTTAGTCAGGTATACTGCCAGTATTTCTGTACGCCACTAGAATAATGGACATGACCATCTGTGGCTGCTACAGCTTGAATATTTTTGATAATCGATGTATTGCTCGTTTTGCATTAGAACATTGCCAGCTGAACACTACGTGGCATTAATTGGAAACAAATATCCGATCCGAGCCACCTTTTGATTTGTGGTCAATGATTGCTTTGGGTATGCCATTGTCTGATGAGTTCATTTGGGATAATGCTCTCAAGGCTATCGAAACAACTAGTTGATAGATGGACCTGTAAAAGAGGAAAACTAGTAATATTGTGACGGGTCACATTTTTCGTGTTATCAGTCATTTTAACAAAACGGATCGTAATCTTTCTAACTAAAAGATTGCTGAATTGACGAAAATCAGGAAATTTAACGAAAATCAGAGTGAAGGCCTGAGGAATTCCGCCTTATTGGCATGTACTCTTCTTTAACTCGTGAAAATGACCTAGAATATCGTTTAGTGCAATTGTATAACATGTTATTAATTTTCCTTTCTTTGTAACCTTGTGGTAAATAAAATCAGAATGAAGTGTAGATTTATCTCATTATGCGTAAACACATTAACGTTCCTCCGAGCGACATATATTTTATTCCTAATAATTTCGAATTTCAATTGTGAATGTCTAACTAGGGCAGAGCGTGCTAATTTTATAAAAACACGAGAGTATAATATAAATTCAAATATTCGCGTAGCCAACCTGTTTTTGTTTCATAGCTAGCATTCTTACCAACGATTTAAAATGAGATTTTCTGGTAATAAATGTATGGCGCTATTCATTTTATGGAAATAAACGGAACGGATTCTTATCGGATCTGGCGGCCGCTATCGTCATTCATAACAAAGTATAAGATTGAAATTCTGACCCCGCTACTTGACAATGTGGACAACCAGATGTCAACCTCGGAAACACGTTTCAGTTTGCATCATCTAGGCCAGCTTGTATCATTCAGGAGTGCTTCTAATCGTCTGGTTATAAATGCTAGCGGCAGTTAAAATAAATTACAGTTTTATTTCATAGTGAACAAATCTGAAATGCATTTCCGTAATCCCTGATGCGTTCAATTTTAACTATACGAGGCTGACTCTGTCAGAAGAACAGAACTAAGTCGTATCGCTTGGAGCGAAATTCAGTATATTGATCAGACGACGGGGATTAGAAATAAAACGCATTTTAGAATCTATGTGACTATACAATATCAAAAATTTCCAAAGAAGATATATTTTTCTGCCTACCTAAATTTGAAATGTTTCGCCTAGGAGCATTTTAAAGTGAGACACAAGCGATTCAATTTGAGAAAGAGGGAGCACTTAAAATAACTCAGAGAAGTGAGACTAAATTAGCTTAGTGAGGCCAGACGAAGCTTGGATATTACTCTTGGCATAATCGATGATAACATTAATCAAATTAGCAATTCGCTTGATGAAATTAATAAACTCATACCATGCCAAATAAGTAAAAACAACGGAAACTACCGAGGATTCAATGTGACGTGCGTTTGAGAACGTGTGTGTCGCGATTAAACGAAGAACCTATCATGCGAATTCTAATGATATTGTTAACGTCCTACATCATCTCAAGCAAGCAGAATCAGTCAACACACGCGCGGCCCGAGTGAACGGAATGCCGAAGATACATTTATTAATTGAACCAAGCAACTTACTGGCATTAATACCAATAATGACAGTGTTCAACACACCACAGAACAAACTGACGGGAGAAAGAAAACCAATAATATAGCCTGTATACTTACTTTACTTACTTTACTGCGGCTGACTCCTTTTGGAGGATAAGCCGGCTCCAATTTCATGGAGTTTCTTGGGAATTTGGTACAAGTGGTGTCCCCTCACCACTCGGCTTTTTTATCGAGGACGCACCTCTAGCCTTTGCACATCCAAGCGCAGTCTGCAAGGCAGCAGTAAGTTGCATGGTTGCCTGTATACATTTAAATGTAAAAAAAATGTGTTCGCAATTATTTTTACTTTGGAGGTAAAGTAAAATCTTAAAAATTTAAGAATAAAAAATGATTTCGTTAAATGACAGAGATCTATTTATAGGTATCACACTTGATTTATCTATACGTTCATCAATTGAAGTCACTCATCATTCCCTGTACCTATAATTCATATAAATTTCTGCGCAATAAGTGCATCAAAGATATTCATTCCATTCTCAATGGTTAACATTTTGACACAATAACAGTTGATTTATCTATACGTTCATCAATTGAAAAAACTCATCATTCCCTATACCTATAATTCATATAAAATTCTGCGCAATAAGTACACCAAAGATATTCATTCAATTTTCAATTGTCAATATTTTGACACAAGAGGAATTGACGATGGGCAGTCCATTATGAAGTCGAATAGCTGTTGCCTAAACTTTCTATATCGAAACATCAAAACTATAACCACATTAGCAAATACTGCGATAAATATGTGAGTTATTTTGATAAAGCTTTCATTTTCATAAATGAAATGTCGAAACAAATGTCATGTCTAAAGATTTTAGCAATGTTGACAATAATACTCTATTTCTTTACGAGCGCGAACCACTTATTCTAACGCACTGCTTTCCTTTGACGTATTGATATTCAGACGGGAAGAAAAACGTAAAAAATAGAGTACATCGAAAGCATACATGTACTGGGCAGTACATTCATTGCCACAGCGCTGTTCCAAAATCCCAAAGGAGAATTTGATATACATTTAGCTAATAGAATAAATGATATCTGTTCTGAAGAATTTCAATGTAACGAACTGGCGGGGCTCAAAACTTTGTTAGGAAGTGCGTATCTCGAAAGGCTTATCAAAGAGCACGTGAAGTTTAAACAATGGACAAATGCAATGAAGCCGTTGTAGTTGTCAACTCCTGTCGAAACAATTCAAATTTCTCCGTCCTAATAGACTATCTTCTTTACTGCGTGTCCATTCCTGTCTACTCAATTATGCTAGAAAATCAGTTCCAGTTCCAATAAAGAAGAGAGATATGATCATGACTTGTCGGATTTTATGACCTCCTCAAATACTTCTCCAAAAATTAATTCAATACACTGTATATAAAAACAATAAAATATTTATCATGTTGGCCAAAAGTTCACACAAAAATTACGAATTGTTTCTGCGTGACTTTCTCGCTCTACACAAATCCAGTTTACCTAATAATAAAGAAATCGCTTAATTGAAAGTACACACACTATATAAAAAAGTTCAAATAGTAAAATCTATTTAAATTTTTTACCTTTAAATAAAGTATGCGAGCTTGAAGTAATCACCAATTTCATTGTATTTAACCAGTCGTCGAACATTTTTGCAAAAGTACCGTCAGCAACAAGAACTGACTCGTTTCGAACTTACATGATCATCATCATGGTACGACGAAAATCATTCTGCATTGCATATAATTGGAAAGCAGAAATAGATACGCGGCTCTCAACTCTAGAAGCCTCCTATACGTTGTACTTGGCAGAAAATGTGGGCTGCACAATATATATATATATATATATATATATATATATATATATACACGGTCATAAACATTAAATTTTGCAACTATTGCCAAATATGAATAATACAATAAACCGTAATTGGTTGTGCATGTGTTTGTATCAGTTCTTTAAATCAAGCTTGCGAGCTTGAAGTATACATCAAACACATTTTATTTACCAAGTATTCGAACCACATAGAAAAAATACCGCCATTCACACATATTGAGACGTTTTGAACTTCTATGACCATCCTCAGAGTTCGACGGAAAACTGACTGGCGATGATCGAATCACATATATGGAAAGCAAAATTACATATGCTGCTCTTACCTCTATTATTTTCGCGTACGTTGTACTTGATTGGAAATATCGGCTGCATAATATCTATACAATCACGAACATTAACATTTTACAGATTCCACCACATATATATTAATAGTAAATAATACAATCATTGATTGTGCGGTTGGTGATAACAATTCTTTAAATATAAATTGCGAAATTTAAATAATCACCAATCAAACTGTATTTAAACAGCCGTTCACCAAAATTGCAAAATCATCGACAGTTACACGTACTGATGCGTTTCGACCTTCAGTGATCAGCATCAGATTACGACGACAAACTGACTAGCGTCTATCAAACTAAATTGCATATATGTTGAAAGCAGAATTAGATATGCGGCTTTCATCTCTAGTAGTTCCGCATACATTGTACTAGATTGTCTATGTCGGCTGAACAATTTCATAGCATTCACGAACATAATCTTTTTGCAGCTTTCGCCACTTGTAGGTAATACACTTAAAAAATAACTGATTATGCGCGTGGGAGTAACAATTCTTTAAATCAAACTTGCGAGTTTGAGTTAAACACCAAACCCATTTAATTTAACCATTCTTCGAACTCTGTAGCAAAGCTACCATTAGTCACACGTACCGACGCGTTTTGACCTTTAATAATAATCATCCGAGTACGACAGCAAAACGACTAGCGAGGACCAAACTACAATGCACATATATGGAAAGCAAACAAGATATGTCGCTCTCACCGCTAGTAGTCTCACAAACATTGCACTAGATTGGAAATATCGGCTGCAAAGTTTCTACGCAGTCACAAACATTAACCTTTTACAGGTTTCGCCGCATTTATATATAGATAATACAATTAAAAAATCATTGAATGCGCGGGTGGTGGTAAAAATTCTTTTAATCAATTTTGCGAGCTTGAAGTAAACACCAAACACATCGTATTTAACCAGTCATTGAAATACACTGCAAATCTGCCGCCAGTAACACGCACTGACGCGTTTCGATCTTCAAGGATCATTATCAGAGTACCACAGCAATCGGGCTAGCGAGGATTAAACCGCATTTATTATATATGGAAAGCAAAATATATATGCAGCTCTCACCTCTAGTAATCTTGCATATATTTTACTAGACTGGAAATATCAGCCTCACAAATTCTATGCAGTCACGAACAACGACTGTTTGCAGCTTTCGCCACAATTAAATATATAGGCAATACAATTAAACAATCATTGGTTGTGCAGGTGGTGGTAACTATCCTTTAAATCAAGTTTGCGGGCTTGAAGTAAACAACAATCTTATTTTATTTAACCATTCGTCGAACAATATAACAAAATTACGGTCATTAGCAGATAATAACGCGTTTCTTCTGCCATCATCATAGTACAAATAATGATATTGGTGATTATATGAAGCTCGCAAAATATTGTTACCACCACCCGCGCAATCAATTTAAAAAAAAACAATATATTATTTATATAAGTGGTGAAAGCCGCAAAAGTTGAATATTCGTAGCTGCTAAGAAATTTCGCAGTCGTCATTTCATTTCATGTACATATTATGTGAGTTTAAAAAATGTATTGCATAATGTAGAAAAGTCAATTTAATTAATAGAGTGATTTTGTCCTTATCGAAATTTCTTTAAGTCTATTAAAGTATTTTCCACGGAAAGGACACGAACCTGGATACATCTGCTCCGGAGTCTGACTCAAACAACTAAGCCATTATCTACTCAATGACAGTTGCTTCATATACAAAATGTGCTTTACAATCCAAGTAACTCCGGCAGGCTGAGCCATCTCAAAATTAGACAATATTACCAGTACAAGAATTAAAAAATCATACTCAACATACAAAAAATTCTAATTCATGCTCGGTTTATGGCTATGAAAGATCGAGGTGAACAAATACGTCTGAATAACGGTGTTACTGTATTCATGAATGGTTGGTTAAATAAAATACAATTAAAATTTTCTGAAGTTAGGAAACATGACTTTCCGAAATTTTATCACAATACACGGGGATCTGTGCACTGAAGAAAATCATAAATTTGAGGTGAGTTATGGAGAAAGTTATGTTGATGACTGATGGCATAAGGGTGAACGCTTTCGTAATAGCTGAATACGTTGTTTATACAAATTACAACCCGAATCAGGCGGATTTACGGGCGTTTTCAAAGTAAAGACGACAAGTATTACGCACAACTGAAGCTGTTCTATGCAACATCCTTGATCTTCTGCTAAATAAACCAAACAAGTTCTTGTCTCAGAAAGTGCATTTCGCGCTTTCTTTTTGTGTTTACATGATATGAGTTTAATCCAAACTTATCCTTGCTTTCCAAATTTTCTTTTATAAAGTACCAGATATTAAAGTGGAATTGAGTTCCGGCCAAAGCAAAATGACATTTCTCTAAATTTTGTAATAAATTTACGCTTCAACAAATTATTTATTTCTCGATTTATAATACAAATATCTGTAAATGCAAACGATTCACACAAATATTCGCAGATAATGTGATATTGCTTGCCTGGATCGTGTCAAATAATAGAAAAATGTTCAAATTAATGGCATTGGCAATGACGTTGACGAAAGAATCGGTCCAATGTTCATTGTTGGTATTGGCGTTGGCAAAAATGGTGGCGGTGGGCCGAATTGGTACATAGGAAGACCGTAGAAGTGTTCCTTTGGGTAGATAGCGTGTGGTCCGGAAAGATGTTCCAATCTTGGTGTCATGACCAGTTCTGATGGATGAGCAATTGCCTTTGCTTCAATATCAAGCAACTGTGTGGCTCCGTCTGTCACAAGTTCGCCTGCAAAACGGCACACCAAAATCATGATTGACAAAGCAAGTGATGTTGCTTTGATGCTTTTGATAGGCGGAGAGTTCAGCATGATCTTTTTGCGATTGTTTATTCAAATGTTATTGTACTGATTTTACAAAGGCAAGCTGAGTTTTTATGACATTCATTTACATTTATATAAGCAAATATTCACACAAATAACTTGATTTTTCTGGCATACCAAAGAGAAAATAGCAATTAAGAATCGGCAATAAAGACGAAGAGAGTGAAAAACAAACGAGGTTCTGCTAAAAGTGTAGTCATATTTAAAGTGAAATTTATAATTTACTTTCAAGCATTCTAGTTTGCGCATTTGCCATTGAAGAATGCATATATAAATATATATTTACACATTTACTAGTACATATATATATTTTGAACGCATTTTAAAGTTAACTTCTAAAACAGAATCTTTATTCTGACAAATAACCATGGCAGCGATGGCAAGTTAAACTATGCTTATTCAAAAAATCACACGTTTTTTCAAATTAAAAAAAAATTATTTAAGAAACAAAGCGCAACTTCAAATTTGCATATACATTATTAGTAAAGTTTTCTTGGAATAGTATTCATTTAATTTTGCTGGTTAAGGCATTGATACATTAAAAGGATAATGAATTTGTGTCAATTCTTGCAATTGCTTTATTATTCATGTCATAACTCATTGTTGTTTTTTCTATCCATTCATATTATTAGTATTGTTTAAATTTGCATGTTACGCCATAAGCCGTACTTTATGAGATTTTTTTCAATAAATAATATTATATTTTATTCTATGCATTAATTCATTTAATAATACAATTTAAATTGTAACACTCTCCAACAGTAAAGTGTTTTATGGCCCATCATCCGTACTTTTCCTCATAAATGAAATCTTTTGCAATTATAGTTTGTTTGGCCATCACATTGGTCTTAAAAAATGAACTTTTTAGCTATGTGAATATTTATTGCTCCTGCAGTCACTGAAATACATGACTAAGATGAATTGTCGCGAATATTGAAATTGTTTAATCGCGTATTGTTTCTGCACTGCTAGTGTTAAGCGAAACTTGATCGGAAATAAACTGCATGATATAATGCCTACAATGTCATATGTACGGCAATCTTACTAGTTTATAAATTGCTATATTCAATTTACTTACACATGAATTTGATGATTTATCTACGAAAGTACAAATAACGATGATATATGAAGAAAACATTTAAAAATTATGACTAACACCAGTAGATTTCGTGACATATCCAACTAAAAATACAACAAAACAGGGTGCATTCAAGCAAAATTGAGTTTAAGGCGGAATTTACCTGGCACGCAATATACACAAATCAAATAATATCTGCCTTGACGGAAATTAGTTCGTTCATATTATTAGCAAAATGCATTGTCTCGTATATTTTTGCGATGTTTTCAAGTGATAACACAATGTAATTGCTTGAAATTAAAATTTAATTAAAAGCTCATCTATATTCAAAATGACAAGAACTGCCCTTATTCACATAAATATAACAATAATATAATGAACACCAGTTGCAAAACTTTCACCATAAATAATAAAGAGTAAAAATAAAAACAAAGCTAAAATGTTTCATTAGGTTAGATAGTCAAAATAAAGCGAATGTCATAAGAGAAATTCGAAATTTACCTACCCAAAGAGCGTTCATAGTAGTAGTACAAAGAAATGTTGTCTTTTTTAAAGCGTAAAGGTTTATTAAAACGTGCTACATAAAGAACCTAAATTAATAGATACAGTGAGATATTAAGTAATCAAGAATGAAATTGTAAGATAATCCTAAAATAAATTAAAATACACTTAAATACCGATCCGTCGCCCTCTGAAATTTATTTGTAATCCAACGTTATTATTCTTTTACTTGTGCGAGTATCTTATTCTGATTTGTGAAACCTTCGCTAGCTACTATTATTTATTTTTATAATTTCCATTCCTTTTTAATTTAACACAGTATTCTTATAATTAGGAAAACACAAATAACAAAGTGGATAAAGGCCATTTATTTCGTGAATACGAATCATCTCTTATACAATCATACATATTTATACATTTTGGGTTTTCAATTTATTATGCTAGTGGTAACAAATCTGACTCGTTTTACTGCTGTTTCTTGTTTTGACTAGTTGGTGAGTGTGTATGCGTTTGTGTTTGTGTGTATGCGTGTTTGCATGTAAAGGTCATTCTTGCAGTATTGCGAAGTGATGTCTGAGATCTTGTCATTATTGTTTTGATAGCTTGAGAATTAACCATTTGTGCGCATTGTTCACTGTTACATATACATGTGCTATTTTTCCCAGTATAGTTGATCGTTTCATCTCGTTGCGCAAAGTTTTCACGTGGTAACAACGCCAGTGTTGATTGCAGTGTTAAACGCTCACATTGTTTGGAGACTTCTGTCACCGTATGCGCCTCTGTTATTTCCACTTCAGTTTGTTGCCAATCCGATTGTACATTTGTTGATTCTAGTCGAGGGCCTGTTCGTTCTTGGCTGGGTACTAGTAGATTGTTGTTTAATTTTGTTATTCTTGGCCAGTCGATAAGAATATCATGTTGATGAAACTTCTGAATATTAAGGTCAGGTGCTTGTTGTTTTATGTAAAGGGCTTCATAAATAAATAATAATTTTTCTGATTTTGCTTTATGTAGAATTGTGAATTTGGTCGAATTGACAGGGTGCCCCGTTGCCAATATATGATCGGAAATAGCTGATTTTCCTGACGGTGGCAAGCCTTTGTTAATCAATTTCTGTGGCAAATGCTGCTGGATTCTACTTATCAATTGCTTCTTCGTACGTCCGATATATGTGCTACCGCACATACATGAGAATTTGTAGACTATGAATGATTCCAAATCGGACCAAATGATTTTTCTACGGCTGTTTTATCCATCATGTTAATTCTCGATCTAATTTTGATGGAATCTCGAATCAATCTTGTCGATCTACTACGACCACAAATTGATATGCATCTGAAGCCGCCCTAAAAAGCTGTATGTCCTGCACTACTGTATGACGTAAAAGATCTGACCTATTAACATGCACATGTTTGCATGCTTTCCTATGTTCTCCTCTTTTTATTTTCATTGGGCACATGTTTTTGCCCATATACATAAAGATATGGTCGTTACATGGAAATTCATACATTCTTAATGTGTCTAACGATTAGAGTTTCTAATTTTGGTCTGTTTTAAAATAGTATATATATATTTTATTTCACTGTTACTGATTTAATTTTTCAATTTAGGTAATAGTCAGATAATACCATGGTCTTCCGAATATTTTTTATTATATCTGATTTCGCGTATTTCCAATTATGATTACATTTATCGCTAAATATTAACTGATTGCGCGAGTGATGGTAACAATTCTTCAAATCAAGTTTGCGAGCTTGAAGTAAACACCAATCCCATTTTATTTAACCAGTCGTTGAACAAAACAATAAATCTACCGCCAGTCGCACGCACTGACGCGTCTCGACCTTCCATTATCATTATCAGAGTACGATACAAAAATGACTAGCAACAATCGATCAGCTTTGCATATATATGGAAAGCAAAATTAGATATGCGTATCCCATTTATAATAAACTGGCGTAAATTGTTCTAGACTGGAAATGTCGTTTGCACAATTTCTATGCAGTCACGAAGATAAACTGTTTGCAATTTTCGTCATACACACACACATATATATATAGACAATACAATTAAACATTAATTGACTGCTCAAGTGGTAGTATAACTTCTTTAAATAAAGTTTGCGAGCTTGAAGTAAACATTAATCCCATTTTATTTAACCAGTCGTCGAACAAATATGTATGCGAGACTATTAGAGGTGAGAGTCGCATATCTAATTTGCTTTCAATATATATGCAATCTGAATCGATCCTCGCTAGACAGTTTGCCGTCGTACTCTAATGATGATCATGGAAAGTCTTAGCGCGTCAGTGCATGCGATAGCGGTATTTTTGCTATGTTGTTCGAAGACTGGTTAAATAAAATGGGATTGATGTTTACTTCAAGCTCGCAAACTTGATTTAAAGCATTGTTACCACCACACGCGCAATCAATTATTGTTAAATTGTATTGTCTATATATGTATATGTGGCGAAAGCTGCAAACAGTTAATGCTCGTGACTGGATAGAAATTGTGCAGCCGACATTTCCAGTCAAGTTCAATGTATGCAAGACTGCTAGAGGTGAGAGCCGCATATCTAAATTTGATTTCCATATATATGCAATGCGGTTTGATCCTCGATAGTCAGTTTGCCGTCGTACTCTGATGATGATCATGGAGGGTCGAAACGCGTCAGTGCGTTGCAGCTGGCGGTAGTTTTGTTATGTTGTTCGACGACTGGTTAAATACAATGGGATTGGTGTTTACTTCAAGCTCGCAAACTTGATTTAAAGAATTGTTACCACCACCCGCGCAATCAATTATTGTTTTATTGTATTGCTTATATGTGTATATGTGGCGAAAGCTGCAAACAGTTAATGTTCGTGACTGCATAGAAATTGTGCAGCCGACATTTCCAGTCAAGTTCAATGTATGCAAGACTGCTAGAGGTGAGAGCCGCATATCTAAATTTCATTTCCATATATATTCAATGCGGTTTGATCCTCGATAGTCAGTTTACCGTCATACTCTGATGATGATCAAGGAAGGTCGAAACGCGTCAGTGCGTTGCGACTGGCGGTAGTTTTGTTATGCTGTTCGACGACTGGTTAAATACAATGGGATTGGTGATTTAAAGAATTGTTACCACCACCCGCGCAATCAATTATTGTTAAATTGTATTACATACATACGGCAAAAGCTACGCAACTAAAAGTGAATAGACAAAACTGCGCATCGCAATCCAGTAGATGTAAATCAATTCTGACTTGAGGTTCCTAACAAGTAAAAAGCAGTATCAAAGTGTTAAAATCTATTCGATTTGAATAAAATGATAAAAAAAACTAGCAGCTACCATTTTGCCAAGAAAGCATGAGAACCTCCAGGTTCTGAAGCGCAGCATGTAAAGCAATTTAACAATTTTCTGATCTGGCTTGCTTCATTAGTTTGTTTTGTATAAATTATGAGAATGAACCAACCGAAGAAGGCTGTCGAAAACGGCAGCCGAAATAATTTGAATACAGAAATCGACTGGAATCATTACTGCGTTAATCAAAAAGCAAATCAGGTAGTTCTCAAATCTACTTCATATACAAAACAATGTTAATTGTGAGGTTTAAACCTTATGAAATTATAGAGAGATCAATATCACCACATATTCTTGAGGAGTCTAAAAATTCACAGGCACTTGTTTGGCCGTAAATCCGCTTTAATCTGTGGCATCCATTCTGAAGTATTTAATTTGTCAAACTACAGATACTTAAACGCGCTTTAGTTCATGAATTAGTTGCATGAAGCAAGTTTATGTTTATTGATTTACACTACAGATTTATCGATATACATAAAGTTACGTTTATGGGCTACATGGCCAGAATCAACTCAATGACTCGCAGGATGCTCGTTGAAGATATAAATTATCATGGCCATCTGGTAAAAATGCTTCGTCTACTTAAAGCCTGTCATGTTATAAAACAACTGGCAAAAGACGTAGAAGCTGTTCTTCCTTAAGGTAGTTGTTCTGGCACTCGACTAGGACGTACATTTGCCTTCACGTTACTCAAATTTGTTTTCATTATGTGATTTGCAAAGTTCTTTGATTGGCTTTTAAAAGCGGAGTTCAGTAATGCTTCACAATTTATTCACGTATAGTACGCTGAAGATGCAGTTCAGAAAACAGTAAATGAAGGGTCCAAACAGCCATTAACCTTTGTTATGAATTTTTTACTCAGGAAATACAATAGTAATTAAAATAAAACGAACATTTGTTTCGCGACTGCTGATAACAATTGCTATAATCAAGGTTGCGATCTTGATATAAACTCCTGACCCATTAAGTACATTAATTTTCAGTATAAACTAAGAATTGTATAGTGTAGAAAAGGCAATTCATCCAGTAGAACAGTATAGTCCTTATAAAGAACTCATCACGTATTGACCAGAATTTGCCGCAGACGGGGCTCGAACCTGAGCACGTCCACTTAGGAATCTGGTGCTCAAACCACTAATTTTCAGTCACATACTAACTAATGTAACTCGGTTAGTATTTTGCTTTTAGGTGGAGCTCATATGACACCCATTTAGACACAAATTTCCAACTAACATTCCCTAAACAATCATTATTGAACAGACACCGCACTAAACGACAAAGTGAAAGTGAAATGAGCAATTATATAATTAAACGAACATTGGTTGTGCGGGCGGTGATAATAATTACTATAATCAAGTTTGCGATCTTTATATAAACACCTGACCCATTAGGTACATAAAATTGTCATTATCAACTAAGGATAGTATAGTGTATAAAAGGTAATTCATCCAGTAGACCGATTTCGTCCTTATTGGGAACTCATCACGTTCTATGTAGTATTTGCCGTGGGGAGAGCTCAAACCTGGGCAAATATGTGCTCTAAATACTGAGTCACCCTGCCACACACTACACACCATTTTTAGTTATATGCTAACTTATGTAACTCGGTTAGTCTTTTTTAAGGTGGAGCTCAAATGGCCCCCATTTAAACACAGAGTTCCACCTAACTGTTCCCAATCTGTCATTATTGAACACATACCACACTACTTGGGGAAGCGGTATTGAAATTAAAATTTATATAATTTTTCTATACTTTAAAATTCTTAGTTTATACTGACAAATTCATGTAATTAATAGGTCAGATGTTTAAATCAATACCGCAACTTTGATTGTAGTAATTGATTATAGTGATTATTATCATTAGATTTTCTGAGGAAAGCATGGTAATCTAGTTCTGTCGACATGTCTAGACATCTAATTCTTGCCAGAGTTACATTCGACAAGCAAGGAAAACATTTCTAGACCCACCGGTTCATTCCTATTAGCTCAAAGTCGAAGGGTTTCAAGTGAAATATATATATTTATCACTTGGATATGAATAAATATAGCCGCCCCCATCTAAATAATTTATAACATTCATTATCTGAGTTTTATATAATTCACTGTCATCTTGTGAATGTGCCATCGATGTCGTGTATAATTTCTAAACGCCGATTGCACTTAGTCATCCTGCTCGCAGAGCTACTGAGGTAACTATTGGTGATATCTGAAATCAAAGAAGTGATAGAAAGTTAGTCTTATGCTTAATTAATATTATTCAAGACATCGGTTAATAAGATATTCAAAAACTCACACTCACTATCCAGGAGACACAACAGCAGAACGATAATTTGTGGTAAACAAGCAAAATATTGTATGCAATGAGGAAACCTGGTAGATTTTACTGTATAGGCATAAGCTATTCAGAACTTCACTGAGAGACATCATCTCATCTAAAGCAGCTGCTTCAAATTTAAATGACGCTTGACATAATCAATACAGCCAAATTTTTATTCTTTGCTTATGTGTGTATAAAAAAGTATCCCAAATTCATCAATTACGTATACGAAGACTTCGGTGCGTTTTCAATGCACATTTGTGACCCTGTAACCAAATATTTTTAATCAATTATTTGCTACTGTTTCAATTTCTGGAACATGAAAGAGTTGATTTTACTATAATTATTGAAATCAAATGCTCGTTGCTATCAGTGAGTGTGCATTAACTTTAAACTCTTTAAATGAAATTCTTGCTCAAAATAATTATTCGATGACATTTTATTTCAATGTCAAAGTTTAAATCCCCCGTTTTGAATACGTGTTATTTCATTTCTAGAACTTCTGCCAAGTTAGTATTTCCATATGCCTTGTCATCGTTTTAAAGCAAATAAACTGGTTCAGAATAGATATTTTATAAATTAAATTAGCGAAAAGATTAGGAAACACTTGTTTTTTAGTACACATAATTAAGATTTGCAAGTGTTTTTCCAAAATAGATGATAATTTTGTTATGTTGTTTGTCTGGTTAAATACCATGAGATGAATGTTTGCTTCAAGCTCGCAAACCTAATTTGTAGACTTGTCATCACCACCTGCGAAATTAATGTTTGCTTAATTGTATAATTTATTCAGTAGACCTTTTTCATCCTTATTGGTAACTCATAAAGTTATGTCCAGAATTTTTCTGCATATAGGGCCTGAGCCGAATTGTAGTAGTGCAGTTAGACGGAGTGGCCGCCTGCCTAAATCGGTGTATACTAGTTTAGATGCCGTGCTGATTGAGTTAGAGTCTAGTTAATTATTTTCATGACAAATTTATTGGCTTTATTTAAATGCCCATTTGCTAATTACATGGCAAATTAGTTTTTGATATATGTATATATTTTGCATGATTATAGAGAGAACGCGCATATAAACTATTCCGTTACATTTCATGAAAATTAATGTACATTTGGATTTTATTTGGACCACACGAGTTCTAAGCGGCATAAATATTGATTATATTTTACTTTTTGTAGTTTATAATATAGGAATATAATGTGAGCACATTTATTTATAGTATTCCTTTCTTAATTAGTAACCTAGATTGGCATAGAGAGAGGTATTGTAAAAAAATTCTATTCTTCGCAAACATGCTAAAATTTTAATTATCGTTGCATAGTTTATTGAATCATTTAATAAAGTATCGTCCAATGACGCTATACAATCCGACAACGTTTTTTTTCTATTTTACAATCTACAAATTATAATCATGAAGGCATTTCGGGGTCTTTTCCTCTACATTAGTTATAGACCAACCATTCTAACAGGATTAGATAGACGGGAATGGGCTTGAATAATAGAAGATAGATTATGAGGATTGGTTGGCTTGTGGTGGTTCAACAGGTGTTGTCCACTGCACGGGTACAATGTTTTCGGTGTCTATCATTCTATCCACTACGCCATCCTGCCGCATTCTACACAAACTTTTAAGCTTTACACTGACTTATGACTTTTGGTAAGCGGTTCCTTCGAATGGAGCCAATATAAGTTCTCTTTAAACCTAAAATTACAACTAAACATACCCAAGCCTTCATTAGAAAACAGAAATCACGCTACCTTGGAGAATGATATTGAACTGAAGGTAAACGCAATAAAATAAACATTTATGAACAGGTGGTTATAGCAATTATTTTTACACATTTTCGAGTTTGATATACACACGCGTCTATTATATGTGCCGTTTTTGTGCACACTAAGAATTGTCACCAATAGCAAGGAAAATTTATCTATTAGACCAATTTTGTTCCTTTGCGGAACTTTTCAATTACTGTTCAGAATTTGTTCGCGGACGGAGCTACAGCCGGGGACCATTTGCTTCAGAATTTGTGACTCTATCAACTGCGCCACCTTGTGTCGTGGCAAAAGAAATTTTCAATTATATACCAGCTTAAATTTTTGGTTAAACTTTTCTTCGAGTGGAACCCATGTGACATCTCTTTAGACCTAAATTTCCAACTAATCATCTCAAGTCAGTCAATATAGAAGAGACGAAACCGGTCTACTGAATGAATTTCTTTTTATAAACTATACAATACTTAGTTTATACTGACAAATGTATGTACATAATGAGTCAGGTTTTTATATCAAGATCGCAACCTTGATTAGAGTAGTTGGTTAACACCGGCCGCGCAACCAATTTACATTTAACTATGCATATGTTCAATTCAATACCACTTCTACATGTAGTTTAGTGCCTGTTCTATAATGACAGATTCGGGATGGTTAGTTGGAACTTTGGGTCTAAAAGGATGCCATATGAGCTCAACCTAATTTAAAAAAGACTAACCGAGTTAGATAAGTTAGTATGTAACTACAAATGATGTTTACTGTGCGGTAGGGTGGCTCAGTATTTAGAACAGCAGACTCCGAATCATTCTTTCCCAGGTTTGAGCCTTGCCCGCGGCAAATTCTGCATAGTACGTGTGGAGTTCCAAATAAGGACGAAGCCTATTACAGTTAAATACTGTTTGTTGCGATGAACTAATATATATGCAAGTATGTATTAGGTGTTGTGAACCTAGTAGCGAATTAGTTCAGTTGTGACCAGAAGGATAAACCAAAGGCAGCATGAACGGAAAGTATCATCTCATGCACATTCGTTTCGTGCTTACTGGCGACTCATCAGTAGGAGCCGGTATTACGCCCTTAAACCATTCTATATTTGAGTGAGGAATATGGGATAATAGTTAACTTGTTTTGAACGTTGTAAAATAAACCGCACTTCTATTGCTTATAGTTCAAATTAATACAGGAATATTAAAATAAATTAGGGGAAATGCCTAAGTTATTTTCAGTTATATTTTTAAATTATGCTTTGGGGTAAGTTCTGGTGCCACCATACACAATTAAACAAATTTTATTAAAATCAAGGTTGTAAGCTTGATATATTTCGTTTATAATGGGATTGGTGTTTATATCAAGCTCACAGCATTGGTTTAAATACTTGTTAAACTTTGCTCGTGCAATGAGTGTTTGCTTAATTAAACATCTCGCATGAATACAACGCGCGTCTCCGTGATTTTACCAAATAACTTAAACCTTTGCACTTGCCTTTGAGTTTAAACGTTTTGTAAAATAATTTGTCATACAAAAAAGAATTGGTCTAACATCAAGAGTTCATCAACAAGGTGATCACAAGACCGTAACTTGTAATGTGAATTTTAATTTATATGAAATTAATATAATTAAACGAATATTGGTATCGTGCGCGAACGAAACCTGTATGCTGGAATAATTGCATTTCCTACGATGTGCAATGCTTAGTTTACACTGAAAAATATATGAATTTAATAGGACTGATTTTCTTTCAATGTCGGACCTTAGATGAAGATAATTGTTAATGCCGCCCGTGCAACCAACGTTCGTTTATTTACATATATGCGTTGGATTTTTGTCCATTATCAAGTATATTTTTATGTACCTTCTTATTTTCTCTGTCGACTTTATTCATAAGCGGGAATTTAACAGCATGCTTGAACATAACAACCTTACATTGATGAAGAATACTGGTAAAAGGTTCTGACGCTGAGATTTGGATGGCCAAATTGTCAAGTAGCAGGTTCTGTGTTGCTATTGCATTCCTTGTTAATCGTCGTAACATTTCCTTGGTTGCAATTGTCGATGCTGAATAGCATAATTTATGAAATTTTAGCGTAAATTGGTCTTTTTCTTCCACAGTCCTGGTTTAACTTCAATTTGAGTGGCAGTGACGTTCCACGCAGCTTAAGCTCATGTTTAATTTTTAGTTCAGTTATTATTATGCGATTTTCATTTTAACTCAGAAAAAAATCATACTTAGAAGCATACATTTCTTATGCTACCATAATATGATAATAGGAATTTAGTCTTAACTAAGATGTGAAAACAAGTCAAAAACACTTGTTGGCATAGTCAATTCCCAAGAGTATTATCGGCGATTAGAATCGGAAGAAGAGAGAGAAATGGAGAGAGAGATAGAAAAAAGAGATAATATTAAGAGAATCCATCATATACAAGTAAAAATTAAAAATATATTACTAATTAGAACTCCACATAAGTGGGAACCCAATTTTATTAAGGCTTAGGACAAATAAAATGAAAATAGGAAGAATTCATTAAGAATAGAAATAAGAATAAAAGAAATTTAATTGAGATGAAGTGAAGAAAACACCATTACAAATGTACTGAAGCTGAGATGGAATCAGATAAAACAGTTGTAGACCTATAGTTTTTCATTGAGCTTACCTTCTTCAAAGTCTAGATCACTTACTAAATTTTTTTTCCTTAAAATTAATCAACTAGTATCTAAAAATATTTGACTAGAAAATGAAGAAGAAGCAGCTCCAGTATCTAATTTAATTGTTTTGACTTTGCATATGAGTATATTACTATCAAAAATTGTTCAAGCTTGAATTCCAAAATATTTCATTCAAGAAAATGGATGAAAAAATGTTGTTGAAATGTAGAACACAAGTAACGCTAGAGTAGCAAGAGCGTTAACATAGATGGATTAATCATTTACGTTTTCCAGAGTATTTATTGCTCAGTTTAAGCAAGTAAAAGTTACGGGCTAGTAAAAGATCTCACAATATTGGCGTATTTATACATTTTCCAGTTAAAAAAGACGAAGCGCTGCTACACGCATCAATAATATGTGTATATGGTGTAGTGGATAAGCTCAGCCCATTTGCGGAAATGCGATTTCTGAAACTATTGCCATCTAATTTAAAGCAAAACAAAATAGGCGTACTGATAAAAACAAAAATTAATATACAAACTGGAGTTTTATTTGATATAATACCAAATGACACTGAAGGACGTGCGCTTAATCTACCAAAAATACAAATAAACCAGCGGACAACGCGAGGAATATCGATGGACTGAAATTCTAGAATTTATCTTTCAAACAAACGCGATGTTGAATATTTAAATCATGTTTGCGAGTTTGAAGCAAACACCAATCCCATTGTATTTAACCAGTAGTCGATCAACATAGAAAAACTACCACCAGTCGCGCGCACTAACGCGCTTCGACCTTCCATGATCATGAACAGAGTACGATGGCAAACTGAATAGCGAGGATCAATCCGTATTACATATATATGGAAAACAAAATTAGATATAAGACTCTTATCTCTTGTAGTCCCGCATACATTGCACTTGACTGGAAATGTCGGCTACACAATTTCTATGCAGACACAAACATTAACAATTTGCAGTTCTTTCCGCACACACATACACACACACACACACATATATATATATATATATATATATATATATATATATATATATATTTGAATTACCATTTGAACGATTAGGCGACCTATATGAAAATAAAACTTAGTATTAAAAATTGTTTAAGTAGACTTCATTTAATCATGTCTCAAATCTGAGATCGTTAAATGTATAGAAAAGAATCAGCATAAGGACAGACCTCAGATTACTGCGCGCTGATGAAGGCACGGTTGTTAAAATGGACAAATGAGACTATATGCAAAAGCTGAAGAACATCTTGTGTGCTATAACAAAATTCTTGCGTCTGGAGAGCACATCAGATGTAATAGAAGAGGTCGCTTGGAATGAAGCTAATTAAGATGAAATCTTATACGATGCCCATTTAATTAATAAGACCGTTGCACAGGAGCTCAGACTAGCTGGATCATCTGCACCAACAATGTACGAACTGAAAAAAGTACATAAAAATATGGTCCAAAGAGACCAATATTATCATTGATCAGTTCACCATTCCATGTGCCTGGCTAGCCAATTATTCCGCTTGTTTAGCCGTTGTGTAAACTTCGAAGAAATTACTCTGTTGCGAATTCATTTGTGTTTAAACGTTGAGTTGAAATGCGCAGTGCTGCCCTTCTTGTTTTGAATTTCGCCGCCATTTTCTTGTTCAGGACAATTGATAGCACTCATAGGTCGGTAAAACCTTGAATTCTTTACATTCCCAGGTGCACCGATTTTGGCCTTAATTGATGTGCGATTGACAGCAATAAAATAGGTTTAAATCATAAGTGAAATATACTACTTAAATCTAAATTATTAAATGACTAAAGTGAAGTTATTTTGTATGCATATTTAAAAAGCTGAAAAATAAACCTGGCGTTCATAATTTAACTTAAGGCACTTGAAAGCTTTGTCTCCTAATAGCATTTCCTAACAGCGTGTCACATGTTTATTTACTTCTATATAACGCATTGGTAATAATAATTTTTCAACGTACTTTGATTCTATTCTATAATAGATTTGCTTTCAGTCGATTCAGTTTATATTCATTGGTTTCTATTCTAATTAATCACAATTGGGCATAGTATGGCAATTCTAGCAGCGCAATTATCACATAGTGAAATTATCTCTTCGGCCATTAATTTAGCACAATTAGTTACGGACGAGGACAAGTTGAGATTTTAATTTTACATAAGGACATTGTTTTGAACACTAACAGATACGAAATGTAAACTAAATTTGGAGATTAGAAAAGACAAAAAAGTAAACGTTCAAGTGTGTCAATTTTTTTAAAGCTAATGAAGTGGAAGCCATAGCACTTATGAAAAAATCAAATTAAAACTAAAAGGTGAATCCAAAATTAAACACTGATGAAGTTTATATAATAATCGAAACAATCCAAACGAAAAGTTACAAGGCCAGGTTAAATTAATAATCCAGTGTGGTGTCTGTTCAGTAATGACATATAGGGGAGGTTAGTTGGAACCTTAGGTCTAAATGGATGCCATATGAGCTTCACCTAAAAGAAAAACAATTAACCGAATTACATTAGATATTATAGACTTAAAATTGTATGTAGTGCTTGGCAGTGTGGCTTAGTGGTTAGGGCACAAAATTACAAAGCAGACGTGTCCGGGTTTGAGCACTGCCCGCGGCAAATTCTGGCCAATACGTGACTAGTTCCCAATAAGGACGGAATCGGTCTACTGGATGAATTCCCTATTCTGAACTAAATAATTCTTAGTTTATAATGACAAATATATGTAATTAATGGATCAGATTTTTATATCAAGTTCGCAACCTTGATTATAGTAAATATTATTCCCGCTCACGAAACCAATTGTCGCTTAATTATATAAATGTTTATTGCAATACCAATTCCACATCTAGTGTGGTGTCTGTTCAGTAATGACAGATTTGGGATAATTAGTTGGAACTTTGGGTCTAAATAGATGCCATATGAGCTCCACCTAAAAGGGAAAAAACTAACCGAGTTACATTAGTTATTATATGACTGAAAATTGTGTGTAGTGTACGATAGGGTGGCTCAGTGTTTGAGCACCAGATTTCGATGCAGACGCGCCTAGGTTTGAGCCTGTTCGCGGCAAATTCTGGCCAGTACGTGATGAGTTCCTAATAAAGACGAAACCGGTCTACTGGATGAATTGCCTTTTCTACACTATAAAATTCTTAGTTTATACTGACAAATGTAAGTAATTAATGGGTCAGGTGTTTATATCATGTTCGCAAACTTGATTATAATAATTGTTATCACCGCCCGCGCAACCAATATTGCCTTTTCTACAAGACATAATTCTTGGTTTAAACTGACAAATGTATGTACTTAATGGGTCCGGATTTTATATCAAGTTCGCAACCTTGATTATTGTAAGGATATAGATTCATTTTATAAAGATTCCTTCATACAGAGATACAATCTTACTGAACGTTTGTAGCATAGGTAAAGTTCAACGAAAGGTTAACAAATTCGCAGACTTTGACATAAGTTCATTCCTATGTTTTTTTTCGGTTGCAAAGCATAGAAAAGCTACCAATGGATACACTTTTTGATGCGGTTAGTATTTAAACGGTTATCAAAATTCCAAATTAATAATTTGACTAACGCAGATCAACACACGATAAACAAAGTAGTTGTTTTAAAAAAAGCGAATTTCACTCATAGTAGTTCTGGGGTACTTGGCTGGAACGACGTCTGCATCATTCCTATGTGACTCCGCGGTAAACTTGGCCTCATTTTTATCGTTGTGCAATCAGGCAATCGTTAATTACATTTGTAGTGAAATAAATAACCTATTTACCCATGCGTATCTTGCGTAAATACCCACTCATATTGGATATCGTACCGTACAACTGTCTAAATTCCTTGGCGAAATATATAGTTTGTATAGTGTGTGGTAACGTCTCCTGCTGATGAGTCGCATCTGCACTTGATATTATACCTTTTGTTCAAATTAAATTCGGTTTAATCTTCTGGTTCAATTTGAACTAATTTTTAATAAGTTGGCGAAACCTAATGCACAATCATTATCTATTATGCCTCAAATTGACCTTGCGGCAAATCTTATACTTTTAATCGCTTACACATCAAAGGCAACTAATTGGCAAATACAATAATTGGTGCGTATTTTATTCTTTTATTTGTCCAAAGAGCACTACGAGAATTTAATTAATGCGTATCAAACAACATCAAAAATATAATACATGAACTGTCATATATGCAGATCTGACCAATCGAATTTTAAATATAGTTATCATAACTGAATTATCGGCTGCGTACTTATAATTCAATCACGATCAAAATATTTCAGTATATTAAGTTATATATATTATGTTATATAATTAAGCGAATATTTTTTGCGCATTTCTTTAAATCAAGTTTGCGAGCTTGAAGTAAACACCAATACCATTTTATTTAACCAGTCGTCAAAGAACATAACAAAACTACCGTCAGTCAGTTTTGCTATGTTATTCAATGACTGGTTAAATACGATGGGATTGATGTTTATTTCAAGCTCGAAAATTTGATTTAAAGAATTTTTACCACCACCCGAGCAATCCGTGATTGTATAATGGATTGCGCATATCGCTATATTTTGATTCCAATAACGTACACCGACTTGGCATCTTAGCAAATCATATTTTTTAAGCAATCGCATATCATGGAAATTCTATCGTTTTATAAACGTACTAGCATCTGATGAACATCGATAGACATTATGATAGAACAGCGGGAATTACACAAAATGGGATAAAATAAACCAATCAATAATGTATTAAATATAACGAATGTGGCTCTAATACCCATTACCCTCAAATGCTTTATTTTTGAATTGTATGACGGCTGCATAAATTTTATACCCTAGCGATCATTACCATGTCATGATATAACCAAATAAATTTAAAATATACACTCAAGTAATCATTTTATGTTTGGATTGTGGGAGCAGTAATTTAAGTTAGGTTTGTGAGGTTCAGATAAACACCATATCCATGTTTTTCACCAGTTGCACAACAAAGATAAGCTAACGTTGTTTAATATAATCTAGCTTAACCAGTACATCTACTAAGTGTTTCCACACATTTGAAGCAAATTGCATTATCTGGAATAAAGGCATCAATAAATTATCGAGGTCTATCATAAGTATTCTTTATTATATGACTTAGATGCTTAAATAAGTTTTTCGTCCAGTTGAATGTATTTACCTAGTCGTACAATGAAGCAAAACCTCCGTCAGTCATACATACTGACGCTTCTCGACTTTCTATGATAATCATAAGAGTACGACGGCAAACTGACTAACGAGGATCACACCGCGATATATAGTATAGATATATATATATATATATATATATATATATATATATTAGTCTCGCGTAAAATGTACTTGACGGGCAATGTCTGCTGCACAATTTCTATGCAGTCACGAACATTAACTTTTTGAAGATTTTGCTATATTTAAAGAAATAATGCAATTAATCATTCATTGAATGCACGGGCGATGAAAACAATCATTTAAATCAAGTTTGTCACCTGGAAATAAACACCAATTCTATTGTATCTAATCGGTCGTACAGCGTAGAAAAACTAAGGTCAATGTAGTTTGAAACCAAGATATAAACACAATACTGAATTTAAGTGTGCCAAATTCAGGATGACGCTTGCAGCGAGGAAAATAGAAGTGTTGATTAAATTGTATAAACGGTCAGGCTGTTATTAACTTTCTAGACATTAAATCGAAGCGGGTGTCGCATTTGTGACGAACTTACCTTATTAAATCTATGGGAGTTGTAAGAAGTTTTACAAATATTAATTTTTAATGTAATGCCGGTTTTATTTGTTTACATTTCCGGAGATCTACTATAAATTTATATAGATGAGATGAAATAATTACCCAAATCACAAATTTAAAATTGAAGTTTAATCCATTGTTTATTCTCTGTGTTTATTGTTCATTAAACATGTGCAGAAATGAAAGGGTTAATCGGCAGTCACCATCGATATATTGGCATTAAAATATTACTATAACCCAGCAAAACCGTGAATATTCACAATCAGGTTAAGGATATATTGAAAGATGCGCAGAAACCCTTTCTTTAATGTGTGGACATGATTTACGCAACCACTGACAGTAATCACAATGAACGACGTTAATTTCTATGAACTAGAGGAGTAGACGAAGGCCTTAAATTGTGCTTACACTGTATTATTTAATATAAACTACTATGATAGATGTGTATTTGAATAAGATTAACATCTCAAAATAAATGGCGTGTACCTATTTTGGAGCACAATCTAGGTGAACTAATAAAACTTGAAATATAATAAGCTGTGTATACTAAACCATTTTTAGTCGTTTTTAAACAACATTTTCTTATGAGAGATGCTTATCGTATTTCTTTGTCTAAGTGACAAAATCAATAGCTCATTTATTATTTATTCTTTTTTAGGTATTGCCACACGCATTGTTCTTAAGCACGAGCAAATAAACGGCAAAGGCACATATAATTTGGATATGTGCACGAGTGCGTTTTTGCCCTTCGAAATATACACGATAAAGTTATGTTTATTGCTTGCGGTAGGCATTTGTTCGTGACCTAAGGGAAGCACAAGGCGGTTTCTCCATCCCTGCCCTAAAAACAACTTGATTTATAAAATAGCTAACTATGACGCATTTGATAAGAAGTAATGAGTAATTGCTCTACCGCATCAATTATGTTCACTGCTTTTCATAACACTTCGATAAATTCATTGAAATATGTTTATAGTTAATCGATTATTAGCCGCATCATAAGAGCTGTTCAAGAAAAATAATGAAACTGGACAATCTTAAAAATGACATATAAAAATATTTATAAAAATTAAGACGAGCCCAACTGACTCATTTCATTCGAATGCTCTCTCAGAATAAGAGAAACTTGAAGTCACTCTTAGCACGATAGTGCATAGTTCACTGTCAGGAAGACATTTACGTTGGAGTTTTACTTTGTAGATCCTTTAGCTTTGTGAATTTTGGCTCAATTCTTTGGAAGCATTATATGCAGTGGTGTTATTTTTAATTTTATAGTCGATCGATTAGTAAGTGATATTGTTATTAATAAAACTAGTTACACAACATATGTTTACCAAATTTTACTGTTGACAAAATTTCACTTCTCTTTTTTTGTATTATGCATAGGAAAATTTTTGAAAAATAGGTTTTCTGGCAGCCAAGTATATTCTATTACGAAATTTGTTTTCAAAGCTGAAAAACGCGAACTAACATATTTTTACGTGTTTAGTCTTAATTCGCAATGTGAAAGATATGAATACTTGATCCTGTATTCATTTATAAATTTGTGATAAATATAATAGTAGGAAATAAATTGCGATCCATTATTTACGATGTGACAGCTCTGTCAATTTTCTCTGGAAAATTATTTTTAAATAGTTTAATACAGAAAGCCTAGACTCTATCAATTAACAAGAAAGAGAAGATAATTTGCAAATTTATTTACGACCTGATTTCAGGGACAAAGTGTTTTACAATTCTGCCAGCATTATTGTCATTTTGTTTCAACGAGCATTTCTTGCTTTTGTCTTGGTAAAGTTACGCGCCAACTAATATACCTGCTTGGCAAATCGCATGGTAAAATTAGTAGAAAAATATTATCATGATTTTATACAATGAAACGGTTGAAAGTAGTAAAAAAGGAATTAAATTGCTGTAGTGTAATGAAGAGCAACACTTGTTCAAAGACAAGACCAAGAAATGTTAATTGAAACAAAATTAAGGTAACGTTGGCAGAATTGTAAATCACTGGAAGCCTGTTTCGCTACTTAAAATTATAGGCTCCTATTAATGGTATTTACTTATTTGAGTTGATTTTATATCTGGTGTTATTTGTTTAACTACATATAACCATATAGACCACTAACAGAATAAATCTATGTGCTGGAATAAACAATATAAAATAAACTTAGATATATTGTGATTTAAATTGGCCAAAATTTTGATCACGATGTTTATTTATAAAATACAAAGTCTATGTATTTGCGTCTCAGTTGGTTTCTTAAAGTCTTTATTGCTATTCAAATCGTAGAATTTTATGGATTAAAACAGTTTTTTCCCAATGCTATGGGTTCATGATGTTTCATCAAATAAGTAAACCTTGAACATTTCAAATTGTGAATGTTTAAAACCTAGAATTTTGATAGCCAATGAAAGCTAAGACGAACTTCGTGTAACATAAATGAAACCTCGAATTATTGTATTTCTTATTCAACGGCGGATAATATTTTTCGTCTTCGTATTGCCTAAGAATATTATCGCTAGATTGAACCATAGACAACATATCTAAACTTTTTATTCTGATAAATAATAACCGATTTTAAAGGATAAGTTCAATGTTTTCAAATCTATTAAAATGAGGCCTCCGCTAATATGCGAAACCATGTTAACTACGAATATGACCTTAGAAATATAGCAAGCTGAACCTTAACCGTCATTTATCTGGGTAAAATTTAATTTTTCATCGTTAAAATGAAAAAAATCTATTCAATAAAATGACTTTAATCACATTTGTTTTTAAATAAATACTTTAAATCAAAGATCAAAGTATCACAAATATTATTATTTCTTATTACTTCCGATAAGCTTTAAAAAAACATGTTGCGCAACAAGGAATAGATTACTTACCTGATTTTCGAATTGCGTACCGAATTGTTTGAATACACTGTCAGTATGATTTCCCCATATATTTCGGCCTCCATACCCGGAGGCCGAAAAATATGGCGAAATCATGATGACAGTGGATTCAAACAATTCGGTACTTCCGATAATATCTGTATGTGAAAAAATGCTATTCCGACGAATAATCGTGTTTTTATATGTGAATTTAAGTTACACCTTAGGGAATAATTTTGTTGTTAGTATAAGCTAAACATTGCTTCAGGAAGCAAAGGCAATTCATCCAAGAGACCGGTTTCTTCAATATTGGGGAGATTATACATAGAGATAATTTAAACTTAAAATATTCTGTTGCATACAGAATTTCGTTTAAAGGTATATTGACCGAAGATACATGAAATTTATTTGTTTAGCAAATGAACCTAAAATGTCTAGACCTATTGATTAAGAACAGTTTATAATTTGCAAATTATTTCTGCAAATATTCAAAACGAAGTTCACGGAAAAATTCTGGATAATACTTGAAGAGCTCTCAATAAGAATGGAACCAGTCTATCAGTTAACTTACTTTATCTGCATTTAATGCTTTGTTTATACTTACAAATATATGCATACAATAGGATCGGTGTGTTTATCGAGCTTGAAATCTTGATTTAAATTAAAGTTCTCTCAAATTAGATTTGCGAAAGTAAGATCATAAAGAAAAAATCAGCATGCATAATCGGGGCTGCGTTTTCTTCGATTTAATTCACAGATTTGATTATAAGTATCCTCAGTTTATATGAGGTAAGTAGTGTGTGAAAACTTTACTTTCTATAAGATAATAACTGCTTCCCGGTGAAAGAGTTCGAATGAATGTGAAATAAATATTGTTAGACAATGGATTTGTTGTAAAATGTCAATTTATTTAGGTAAAGACAATAATTACAGAAATCATAAATAAATAAATCGTTCGAAATTAAGCGAAATATCATGCGTTGGTAATATATATATATATATATATATATATATATATATATATGATATACTAAACTATTTGCACACACACCAGATAATTTTAAAACTCTAACTGAACTTCAATATAGTCTCGACTGATGTATGCGGAAAAAAATCTTGTTTAAATATGTATATCCACAATAAACAACGTAATTACGAATGTAGTTACATGTGGCCTGCTTGAACCATTACAAGCCATTTAACTTAATCTTCGTTGATAAGATTACTGCATCAAATAACTAAGGCTAACTGAGCAGAATTCTAAAAACCCATTAAACGTGTTCACTAATTAGTTCAATGCGTTTACCAGATGGTGAAATTCCTTCGCAGATAGTCAATTCCCTTTAACTGCATAAATCATTAAATGCTGCGAATTTTAAAGCCATTGATAATGGTTCTTCTATGATTTAGATTGATGTAAAAGTTTCCCTGATTTATAATCACGTAATTCATGGGTCTACGTTAGGGTTTATACCTAAGCAATGGTGTCGGCAAAATTGAACTATGTACAATGGATTCAGGTCAATTATTTCACGGGTGGTACCTAATTGTTTGATATAATTAATATAGGAGAAGTTGGATTAATTATTTCTGAAAGAAGGAATGGTATGCTGGTATCAAACGCAACTACATGTTGAAATGTGGATAGTAGGGGATTCTAGAACAACAGTAAGTGAGAAAAATTGTATTTTACTGGGGTTTTTAATTAATTACGAAAGAGCGACAGCAGAAATTACCTGCGTATGGGTTAAATTTTTATATGAGTATATTTTGTTAAAATTAGTACAGATTTATATTAATGTTTTTAGGATAAGTATGCAATCCGGTGAGAGAAATCCGAAACTCTGTATCGGGGGTAGCATGGGTCCTACTGGTAGCTACCAGGAAGAGATTACTGACCAACAAGTTGAAGCAAAGGCATTGGAGGAATTACTGAAGGTGAGTCACGTCGATTTATTAAAACAAAATTATATATATAAAGTATGAAAACGATTTCAATTTAACTTGTTGAGAAAATTTTAAAATTCGTATGATGTAAAGTGAGGAGATAGAAAAATAATAGAGTATATCATGAAAATAAATAGTTAAATTGAGCAAAAGGCTCAATATGACTATTTGACAAAAGACAATTTGAAAAAAATCATTTAAAACAGATTATGATTATCCAAGTGTAGAATATTTTGTATAAGTTAATGTGCTTTAAGGCAGTGTTAATTGAAAGACCATCTGCGAACACAGATGAAATATGCGCTATATTATAAAAATCAAGTTTTATCATTAAAATTAATATCAATCCCGTTCTACTAAACAATCGCAAATTTAGTGCCAGGAAATATAGAATACTTGTGGTTCATAAACAGCCTGATTAATTATTCCAAAATCACCTGATCTGCGTTTTGACTAACGCAGCTTTCATTGTTCCAGTAGTTTTCTTTTGCTAAAATATTTCGGCTAAATACTTTATTTGAACTAAAAGAACGTTGGTTACGCGTGTAGTGATAAAAATGACTAAAATCAAGATTTCTATCCTGTTAAAGATATCTGCCCATTTTTGTGCATACATTTTTTAGTATAAGCTAAACATTGTACAGTGTGGAAAAGGAAATTCATCCAGTAGACTGGTTTCGTCCTTATTGCGAACTCATCACTTAATGCACAGAATTTTCTATTGTATTTGGTCTCTTACAAAACAGCGAAACCACCAGAATTCGCAATTGTTGAAGCGTTTCAACCTTATGAGGCCATCATTAGGTCACGACGGCAAACTGAATATCGAGGATCAAACCGAAGTATATATATAAGGAAAGAAAATTTAAATATGCATATTTCAATTCTAGTAGTCATGAATATCAAGGTTTTCTATTTTTATATATGTATTGCAGTTTGATCCTCGTTATTCAGTCATACGTCCTACTCTGGTGATGATCATGTAAGGTCAAAACGCGTCAGTGCGTGTGACTGATAGTTTTTTTTGCTATTTTGCTTGGCGGGCTACATACAATGGTATTGATTGCTACATGAAGCTCGTAAATTTCATAAGAAAATATTTACTATTACTCGCACAATGAATAATTGTGTAAATGTATAATTTATATGCACATTTGGCGAAAGTTGCAAAAAGTTAATGATCGTGACTGCATAAAAATTTTGCTTCCGTTATTTCCAGTCAAGTAAAATGTATTTGGGACTAATAGGAATGAGAGTCACGTATCTGATATTGCTTCCACTAAATGCGCTTTACGGTTTTATCCTTGTTAGTCAGTTTGCGGTCGTGGTTTTATGATTAAACAACAGATTGAAAAACATCAGTACACGTGACTGGTGGTTGTTTTGCTGTGTTATATGACTGGTTAGATGAAGAGGGATTGTTGTTTATCTTGAGCAAGGAAACTTCATATAATGATCTATTATCTCCATCCACACAATCACTGATTGTTTAAGTCAATTCTCGCTTGAGCTTCATTATTGCCCCAATGAATATTTTTAATAATTAAAAAGCAGTCGTCAGTTCTAATAATTCAGGAATGTACGCATTTGTTATCCATGGCAGCAATTCACAAATAGCAAAATAGCTCATGATAAAAATTGTGTATTTAACGAACTTTTTACATGTTCATCTCTTAAGACCTGAAATTCTAACCAGCCACCTCCGATCTGCCATTATACAACAGATACCATGCAAGTTGGGGAAAGTTAGATTAGATTAAAGTCTGGTGGCCCGATTTTGGTTATATATTCGTTTTCAGAATAAAATGAAAATTGCATCATTTGGCAAAGGCAGTTCATTTAGCAGACCGAATTCTTCCTTATTTGAAACTCTTCAAGGACTGTCTAGAATTTGACGTGAATAGGACTCGAACCAAAGTCTGCGGTTCTAACTACTGAACCGCGCGTGCCTCATGTTATGCGCAAGTTTAAGTTATATACCAACTTATGTTTTTGGTTAGATTCCCTTTCAACTGAGACCCATTTGATATTTCTTAAGATCTGAATTTATAATTAATCACCCCCGATCTGTCATCATACAACAGACACCATGCAATTAGGAGAAGTTATAATGAAATGAATCCTGATGGCATTGCATTAGATAATAGAAGCAATTCATCCTCTAGACCGCTTTTGTCCTTATTTGGAACTCCTTAAATATTACCTAGTATTTTCTGCAGACAAGACTCTTTGCTTCAGTGTTTGGGACCCTAACCACTTCGAGACACGCATCATATACAATACTCAAGTATAAGTCATATATCAACATATATTTTTGATTCAATGTTGAGTTAATACTGACAACAAATACATAACCCTAATCCTGCTATCAGGCTTTAATTCAATATAGCTTCCATGACTGTCGTGATGTATGTTGTATGATGAGAATTCAGGGGTGGCTAATCAGATTTTCAATTATAAATAGATGCAAAATAGGCCTCACCTGAAGGTAAATGAAGCATATTATACGGTAGGTCCCATCTCATGACCAGCAATAAATAAATCGACCCAATTAATTGTATCTTACTTTTTATTTTGAGACGTGTTTGCAGTAATAAGAGCTATCCCGAATGTTCGAATCAGTGACATGTAGAAAAGTGCCATTTGACTGATACAAAATTAGCTTATTGGCGCCATGCCACAAATCTAAGCTTCAATATCAGTCCTGGAAACTTTTAAGGAGTTGCTCGGTAAAGAAAAAAACATGGTCTATTAAATATATTAAATTGAAATTATGAATGCGATATATAAATCTCATGTAAGTTAACCACGTTAAATATCCCAGCTACACAAGATAATTTGTTCTTATAATTTTTTTCAGTATAGTCACTACAACTAGTAGTTAAGCGACTCGCATCGTATTTTCTATTCAAAAAAATTTGTTTTACAAATTACCCTATAAATTATAAAAATCCATATTACGAGCTTGATATAAACACCAATACCATTGTATTTAAACGGTCACCCAAAATAGAACTACTGTCATTCACGCGTACTGACGTGCTTCTCACTTCTCCGATCATCACAAGATCACGACATCACGGTATCAAACTCGATTTTATGTAAAACGAAATCAAAATTAAATATGCTGCTATCATTCGTAATAGTGTCGCCTACATCGTACTTGACAGGTAGTGTACAATATCATTGCAGTTACGAAATTAGCGCTGTTCAAGTTTCGTAACATTTATATAAGTTATACAACGAAACAATCATTGTTTGCGCGGATTATGGTAACTGTTCTGCGACTCAAGTATGCGATATTAATATTAACACCAATTCCATTGTATTTAACTATTCACTCAACATAGCAAACCTACCGTCAGCTACACGTACTGAAGTGTTTCGATCTTCCATGATAATCATCAGCAGTCGACGGCGAACTGACCAATGAGGATCAAACCGTTATATATATATGAAAATGAAAATTAAATATGCAGCGCTCTTACGTTGTACGTTGTTCGAATGATTAAATACAATGGGCTTGGTGATTATATCAAGCTCGGAAACTTGATTTTAAAATATTCTTGTCACTATCCGCGCAATCAACGTTTTTTTAATTGTATTACCTATAAAAGTAGAGAAAGCTGCAAAAAATTAATGTCCGTGACTGCATAGGAATTGAGCAGCCGACATTTCCAGACAAGTACAATGTATGCGAGACTTCTAGAGGTTAGAGCCGAATATCTAATTATTCTTTCCATATATATATGAATTGCGGTTAGATCCCCGCTGGTCAGTTTGCCGGCGTACTCTGATGATGATCATGGAAAATCGAATCGCGTCAGTGTGTACCACTGACAGTAGTGTTTCTGGTGTTTAATTTGTTAAATACAACGCATTTCGTGCAGTTTTCATTATTTTGCCAATTCGTTTTTCTCGGTTGTTCTTTTAATCGAGTTAATCTCTGAAGATATCACTTTAGACCTTAAGATCCTTGATATCTATTTTAAAATGAGGAATCAATGATGGAATATAAGGCGAAAACCGAAACCTATGCGGATCCATCTGAAAGAATGATGACTGATTCCTATTACCAAGTACGCATAGATTTGGCTGGGTTCGGATTCGTCCCTTTCTTCTAAAGGCTTGAACATCGTACATTCTAAACACTGGGAATGAGGTACGATCCAGTCTACGTTAACTGGCAACATTTCGGAGCCTCCTATCCGTTCCCTTCTCCAGGCCACTATACAGAGCAAAATACTCACAATAGCAGATTTAAGCAAATGTGGTAACTTCGTTCCAAAACAGATCTATTTAAATTTTGGTTATTTTTTGATTCACTAGTGGTTTTAAACTCCGAATTTGTTCCAGTAACTAAACTCAATATATGCATATGCATAGAGCACATGAAAACACTAACTCGACAACTAAATCTTTTTATATATATATATGTATATATATATATGTATATATATATGCATATATATAAATATACATATATACTGCAATTGGCAGACCCATCTTTACCTCATTATAATTGCAGCTATCTCAAGTTCATGGCATATATAATATCATATCGTGTGTAAAATGTTGTAGGGGAAAGAGAAAGTATCGAGCATGTTTGTTATAACTGTACTGTTACGATTTCACGCTAATTAAAATTAAAATTCAAAACTGATAAAAAGCGACAAAATTCAAGTCAAATACTGTTTTTATGCAGGGAAATATTTTATATTCAATTGCGTATGACGTATTGCGCACCTAGTAGCCTCAATTAAACTGAAGTTCATATATATACATATATATACATATATATATATATATATATATATATGGATAGATAGGTTTTGTTGTTGAGTTTGATTTTCATGTGTCTATGCATATACATATATTGAGTCTAGTTACTGAGACAAATTCTTTGTTTAAAACCATTGGTGAGTCAAAAAAATAACTAAAATATAAATAGAACTGTTTCGGAACGAGGTTACCACATTTGCTTAAATCTGCTATTGTGAGTATTGTGCTGTGTATAGTTGCCTGATGATGGAGCCGGAAAGGAGGCTTCGAAATGTTGCCAGTCAACGAAGATTAGATCGTACCTCATTTCCAGTGGTTAGTATGAACGATGTTGAAGCCTTCGGAAGAAAGGAACGAATCCGCACCTGGCCAATTCGAAGATCAAATTGATGCGTACTTGGAAATAGAAATCAATTGGATCTTTGCGCAACTGATAGTGCAAAGCAACAACCGGCGAACGCAACTCGCGGTGAGTCAACATAAGAAGCTTGCACTGCACAAATAAAACCCTTAAAAATATATCTGAAGGAATGATAGGCGTAAAAACTCAAATGGTAAAAAGTACAAAAATTTAATGAAATTCATTGCTTTGTTGGCCTCCAAAAAGAGATCTAAGGACCTTGTCTCAATGCTTCCGGAAACTAATTTCGACCATGGCAATTCTGGCTAGTACGGATACGTACCCATGTTTGCCAAACAGGAATGCTGTATGAATCGAAACATTAATGTGAAATGGTTGTATTTTAACTGCAACATATTCATAATCAAATCCTACCCATATGCCTAAGTTCAATATTACTTTATCAGGTTTTATTATTTCAGCTTATAATAAATTATCTTGGATTGCTAGATAGAATGGCTAGTCGAGTTTGTATAAAATGAAAAATTCGAAAGGGGTATGAGATAAGCTATATGGCGTTAAACTAAATAATTATTAGATAAAAAAATTGCTCCAGGAATTCTGGTTCCTAACGATTAGTACGCAGTACGTAAGAAACTGGTATAATATACAAAATGAATTTTCTATCTTGCGAAATGTTCAGTTCACACTGCAAGCATATATATATTCAACAAACCACATACTGTGTATTGAAATATATATATGATATCGGTATAAACTAAACATAGCTTAAAATAGAGAAAGCAATTCATTTATTAGAAATTCATTTTCGGTCCTCATTAGTTATTTACAAAATTACCGCTGCGCGTATTTTATTTCACGATCATAATAACAGACGGGATTGCAGTCTGAGCCCACAATCCTGCATGTCTGTGAAGATTTATAAAGATATTGCCTGTTATATGGTTTCGACATAGTATTCAGTGTTCAAATTTAGACACTGACAAAACAAATATATACATATATATTTGGGTATAAATAATTTATTTAATTATGTTTAAAAAATGTGAGTATAATGTCAACGTAGGCCACGGTGTGTTGCTCGGGTTTACGCATCAGAAATTTAGAATGGAATGTGTATCTCAATTAGCTATAATGTCGACGTGATTCAGGTTTCTATATATCAGTAGTTTGTATGAACTTGTGTATTATTTATTGCATGCAGTCACAAATGAGATAAGATGAAGTATGA
This sequence comes from Eudiplozoon nipponicum, assembly GCA_029291075.1. Taxonomy (NCBI): domain Eukaryota; kingdom Metazoa; phylum Platyhelminthes; class Monogenea; order Mazocraeidea; family Diplozoidae; genus Eudiplozoon; species Eudiplozoon nipponicum. The sequence goes on along the minus strand of JAQBSW010000158.1, from coordinate 178,651 downwards.
AACAAAATCAGGGTGGAAAAAAGATATAATCTCAAGTAAACATTCGTTTCGTGCATACTGGTCACTCCTTAGTGGGAGCCGGTACCACAACTTATACCCAATATATATTTAATTTAAGTAATATGGGACAATTGGACGGTACAATCTCCTATACGAATGTGTATACAAGCAGAAGGGAGTTAACTGTGTGCAAGTCCAAGCCAACTCACTATATAAAATATATACTGATCATGAAAAGGGTATCTACGAAACAGTTTTCAAAATATCTAGCCTGTCCAGTGTACCAGCACAATGGTTTTCGAATTACCGAGCCTGAATTAATTTGTTGAAAATAACTCTAGCTTCACAAAGGGAATCACTATATTGTTCATAACGTGCTTAACTTTAGGGGTTTCGATTACTTATAGAATAAACTCAATTTTTATGAGCATATCGATAACAGGCAATTTGAAACAATAAATGGGAATTATCCAACAACGAAACCATAGCATTGCTTAAAATATCTACTTCAAAAATTCTACTAAAAAGTCTTTATAGTCTGTTAATTATGTTAGACATTCCAGCAAACTCTAGAATTTTACGCAATAATTCTATGTTCATAACTGTTTATAATTAACAACTGTAAGCAACTTGTCTTAATCGAAAGTTTATGCAGGTAAATTCAAAGCGTATAGTGGATCATTAAGGAAAACATCTGGTTATATAATTTTGTTATCACGTAACTTAATATAAAATCATTTTCCATAAAAAATTATAATCAGCAAAGTTTCAAAGCTTGTTTCATTGGGAATTTTAATTCATCTAGGACAAAATCAATAACTTGAATCACAACTGCTTAACTGAGACAGAGTACTACTAGGCATCGAATAGCAATATTGATTTTCCCAAATTTCCGCATTCCAGTGTAATTTAAAAACTACTTGCATTTAACTTGTTTCCTTAAACCTGTAGGTCATTTAATATGTCTGTTCATTGCAAACTCACATGCAAATACTTTCTCTCTTAACTTTAATCGGTCTCGACCTCACTTGTCTGGCCTGCTAAATTAACAACGCAGTCCGAACGAATGCCCAACAAAAACTTATACAAAAAGTGAAGCTTGGCGTTAGTTAGTTTCGCAAACGTACACGAGTGCATTTACATGTGCCTGAGTATACGGCATCGCGCTACAGTACCACGTTCAGGCATTGTTTCTACTAATGTTCATAAATTCCATCACGAAATAGACGAAAAAATCAAATGAGACAGTACAGGACAGGCAGTCCTCTCAAATACAATTATGTATGCTATTAGGCTAAATTCCACATCGTCATTATGTATATATATATATATATATATATATATATATATATATATATATACTAAACAAAGGGAATGAAATAAATGTTATCATATTCGATAGCTACCACGAATGGCTTTGACTGTTGACTAGGAGCATAGAAAATCAGAACTTTTTGCTTACCTATTTTAAGCATAACACAGGTTCCTAAATTGTAGTCGTAACAGTGAAATTGTAGAATTCTCAAATCATTTGACAAAGAAGAATCTAATTCACTTTTACACTGATAATTCTTTCTAGTGGCTATAATTTCAAAAAGCCATTAAATGAGCTCGAAGCTATTAAGAAATGTAAGAAAGTCTTTTAACAAGTAAATGCCATGTTGATAAAATAAATAGGAAATTATTGGACATATTAACGGAGTTCATGTTAAATTTTTCAATCGTTCATATTGTTTTGAAAAGAATGTTCTGGTTATATTTTGATATAAATTAATCAATAGCGCTGACATCAAGCATTAAACAAAGTAAATTAAAATCTCTAATTTTACCCGGCAATAGGGCAAGATGGAATTCATTTTGGTTACGATTAAAATACAAATGAGTTTTAATTATTCTTGCTGAAATATAGATACATATTTCGATTTATATCTTGATGGAAATTTGGGTCGAAGAGGGCACCAAATAGAATTCATGTTAAGAAATGGATAATCAAATACATAACTTATTATGTAGCTATAAATTACATGCATTGCTCGGCTTCGGTAGCGTAGGATTGAGTTTCAGGTCTCATGGCCATGTGTTCTTGGTTCAATGCCTAGCTGCGTAAATTCTAGTCAGCACTGATGAATGCCCCACAGAGACAAAACCGATTATGTTGAAGTTTTACATTTACTATCCTGCGAAATTTTTAGTTTATAAAGGAGGAATATATATATATATATATATAAATATATATATATATATATATATATATATATATATATATATATATATATATATATGGACAATACATTTTTCGGGAAAATTCTATTGTATAATTGCGAGTAAATTTATTGCGCATATAAAAATGAGCGCGTTTCAGAATAAAAAATCTTCACATAAACTTAGCGTCAGTTATAAATTTCACTGCCTTCCATCTGATTGAGTGAGTGAGTACTAGTTTGATTTTGAGCTATATTTATATTTTCCAGCAGCTGTCGTGCTAACATATTATGATTAGAATGTGTTGACTTGAGTGTGCGTGTGTGTGTGTGTTTGAGTGAATATAACGTGCAAATCCCATTAACTAAGTAAAGCCAAATATCCCTCCACTCTTCATACGATGTGTTGTGCATTAGCCAGGCTTATACTTTTATGGCTATTTTATTTAACACAATTTACCTAAGTTTTACTTATGTGCCACACTAATGGCCACGCAGAATATGTAGGTGAAATATCAGCAACTTTTATCATTACAATTTTTCATGAATTACTGAGGAAAAAGAAGTTTCCTATTTTATAATTGCTTCCAGTTCAATGTTTTGCAAGTCCGTTGGAATAGACGATAATGCTGATAGATTGAATATCTAAGTTTGAAAGTTGTTGTTCTATGTTCCGCAGTGTGATCAACACATTTAAAGTATTGGAATGATCCTCATTTACAAGTACGCGTTGAGGTCGTCTTCGTGGTGGTTGTGTGTTGATTCGTCTCCTCACTTCGAAGGTTTCCACAACATTCGTACTAAACTCTGAAAATGATGTGGAGACCTTCGTAGTTAAGGGTACGAATCAATAACCAGCCACCACATAGACGAACTCAACGTGTGCTTGGAAATAAAGATCAATCAGATTCCTGCGGAACTGGTAATGCAAATCCACCACCCACGGAGGTAAAACGTGGATACTTTAAATATTTAAATTTGTCTGGATGTTACATTATTATTGTACTCCTTGTTGATTCGTGGCCAAAAAAGGCAAGTTCATGTATGTAGAGAATAGGTTCATCCAGGGTGGGTTTCTATAAGTCGATATACAGATCCTCGTGTATGTATATTTATATATTCGACTTTATTTAGGGGGAAGAAATTTGTCATTGAATCAATTTATTTGGTAAGTGCTTTTTGACACTGACTCTACGGAATTACATGTCAATTTTTAATGAGATTGAACAAATCATATTTGGAATCCAGTTTCATAATACTTCGTGTACTGATGGTCATGTTGACTATTGCACTGGAAAAAATTGCCTTTCTTATTTGGTATGACTAGCAAGAAAATATGGAGACCAGTAGATCGCCTCATAACGGAGGGTTTAGGAGGAAACTTTTGGTTATATTTTGGTTAATATGAATAATGTGTGGTCTGCTTATCACTAGTATTGACCGCCACGATATTTGCTCATTCGAAAGCATTTCTCAGATAGTTTAGTTCCCCCTCGATTCTGTGCTTAGAGCAGATCTTACTGACTTAGTTTGCTAGGTTGCTTATTAAGTTTCAATTAAATTATTTTGAAACTCCGCTATTGTAAAGTATATTTTGTACGGTAAATATAGATTTCCTGAGTATTCTTCTTTTCAGATCATAATTTATCTATTGAGTTATTTATATTTCAAAGCAGAAATGTTTCTTGTCATTATAATGACTGTGTCGAATATTAAAAGAACTATTACGATTTTAGCTAGGTCTCCTAATTTCTCGATAAAAAATGATATAATCAAAATAAAATTTACACATCAGTCAGGAACGGTTCAATGTAACCTCTATTTGAATGGTTGGTAATATTGATCATAAAATGGAAATTGCACGTCATTTTTACTTGTTTATACGTGTTTGCTTGTGGCCAATAATATTTTTTGAAAAATCTGGAATTACATTTTCAATTAAGTCACAAATGATAGGCGGTTTTTTTGGAGTTGAGTTTTACTAGGTACTGATGAGAGATCAAGTGAAATCTTTCTCTAATCGAAGATTTCTCCACACTAATTCATCCGCGAGCTTAAACGAATCATTTAATGTTTATGTGATTATTTAATAGTTTTTAGTATTGAAATATTTGGTAGTGCAACTTTACTGGTTTGTATTGCAATGTGCTGAGCAGTGGCAACATGAGACTCATTGTAAAAGTTACTAAGTTTGTTTTAGCTTCTTAAGTTTGGGATTTTACGTACAGCCTTACTGAGTTCGTTTCTAGAAAGTTTCTTTAGATATTATTTCAAGTATTCTTATTTTCTTAGTTTCAATCATTGAAATTATAACGAGTTTCCATTTTTTACAAAGGAACAATGATACCCACATTAATATGTGAGCGAAAATTTATTTTACACGTTCGAAATCTTTTATATCAAACCACAGGGACGCGAACTTAAATTACAGACGTTTCACTAATATAGTGTTGTATTAGATCGACCGCGAATTAACAATATTATAGTATCCAACCACAATTAACCATCGATTCGATCAGTCAAAGAAAATTTGAAACCGAATAGCAGCAAGTTAGAGTAAAAGCAACGGTAAAAACGACTTAAGCATTATCTTTAGAAATGCATGAAAGTCCACAACTTGAAAAGTTAATAATATCTTTTCGACACACTTTCAGCTATTGCCTGGCTGAGACATTAACCCAAATCAGAAAAAACTAAAGACAGAACACTCACAATAAAAAAAACATTTATGCACGCAGCGATCGAAATGATTTTGAATTGACGATATATTTCATAAGGCAATTAGGGTAATTCATATAGTAGACTGGTTTTGACGTGGTTTAGAACTCATCAAGTACTGTCCAGGAGGTGGATTGGATTGGGCTCGAACCGAAGTACATTTTATTCGGAATATGAGACTATCCTCTGGTTGAAATATAGAATAGGGGTGGCGAATTAGATAGAGTCCAAGACTCCGAAGCAAATGCGTTCAACTTTGAGCTCCATTAGCCGAAAATTCCGAACAGCACTTAAAAAAGTTTCCAATAAGGACGACACCGGTCTACCGAATGAATTGAATTGAATAAATTAAACAATGCTTGCTTTAAACTGACAACTGTATATAAACAAAATCCTGCCGTATATCATAAATTTACAATTACTTCCCCAGGCGTACTGATGTTTTTGGTGTTGCGAACCTAGTAACAAATTAGTTCAGTTATGACCAGAAGGATAAACAAAAGACAGCATGAGCGGAAAGTATAATCTCATGCACATTCGTTTCGTGCTTACTGGCGACTAATCAGTAGGAGCCGATATTACGCCCTTCACCCACTATATATTTTGGTGAAGTATGTGGGATAATAGGACGGTACAATCTCCTAGACGCAAATATAATTTGAGAGAACTTTAATTTAAATCAAGATTTCAAGCTCGATAAACATACCGATCCTATTTTATGCATACATTTGTAAGTATAGATAAAGCATTAAATTCAGATAAAGTAATTTAACAACAAACAGTATTTAACTGTTATATATTGAATTGAATGATGTCATGCTTACCGCGAAATATGATATCTGATATCGATCAAGGCCAGGGTGTATGGATTTACTGGAGTAACAGGTGTTCAGAAATTGTTGTAATTTATCAATTTCGGTGAACTATAGCATAAATTGATATCAATCATGTTGGTACAATGTTCCGACTCGGAAACCATTTTGTTAGTACCATGTACCTTTTTGGAACAATAATGTTGGTATCGGTTACTAACACAATAGCCATAGTGTTAGTATCCTTTACAGATTCGGTATATATATTATATAGTGTGAGTTAGCATTTAAGTCGCATTGTCGTTGACTTTAGATGATGTTAGCTTCACTATTACAGGTTTACACATTCGTCTAGGAGTTTGTACCGTCCTATTATTCCACATTCTTCTACCAAATATATAATGGTTAAAGGGCGTAATACCGGCTCCTACTGATGAGTCGCCAGTAAGCACGAAACGAATGTGCATGATATTATACTTTCCGTTCATGCTGTCTATGGTTTATCCTTCTTGTCATAACTGAACTAATTTGGTACTAGGTTCGCAACACCTAATACATACTTGCATATATATTAGCTCTCCGCAACAAACAGTATTTAACTGTTATATATCGAATTGAATGATGCCATGCTTACCGCGAAATTTGATAACTGATATCGATCAAGGCCAGAGTGTATGGTTTAACTGGAGTAACAGGTGTTCGGAAATTGTTGTAATTCTCAATTTCGGTGAACTATAGCATTAATTGGTATCAATCATATTGGTACCATGTACCGACTCGGAAACCATAGTGTTAGTATCCGGTACTCATCGATTTCAAAAAGGTATCAGTTACTAACAGAATAGCCATAGTGTTAGTATCTCATAGACTCGGTATGTATATTATATAGTGTGAGTTAGCATTGAAGTCGTATTGTCGTTGACTTTAGATTATGTTAGCTTCACTATTACAGGTTTACACATTCGTCTAGGAGATTGTACCGTCCTATTATTCCACATTCTTCCACCAAATATATAGTGGTTAAAGGGCGTAATACCGGCTCCTACTGATGAGTCGCCAGTAAGCACGAAACGAATGTTCATGAGATTATACTTTCCGTTCATGCTGCCTTTGGTTTATCCTTCTGGTCACAACTGAACTAATTTTTTAATATCTGTTTACGTTTTTATGACTACATGTGTATGCATGTTTGTATGCATAAAAATAAGTATGCTTGTGTATACTACATTTTTGGATATTCAAGTATGTCGTATGCATGAAAGTAATTATATAAGGCATTTATTCGTACCAATTTATGTAAATACATACATGCATGCATTCATAGCTACAATTTTTCTTACACGAAATATTAAATCATACGTATATGCATATATATATATATATATATATATATTTATTTATTTATTTATATATATAACTATCGGTATAACCACGAGTTTACGAACATGTATCCATAAAATGAAAGTTATCAGATAAATCACTGCAGTAAAATTCTGCTCCGATTTTATTTATATCACCGTCCGTTACCCTTCTTTGTCATGTATTTGTATTTATTGTCGTGAATGATGATAGATATTGTGTCTTTTCATCGGAGCTTAATAATTAATTAATTTTACGCTGGATTATTTTATCCGATAAGCAGCCCTATGGTTCACAGTAACGTGTTGATATGAGTGTCTATGGTCTGCCGCTTTTTTGATCAAATCTTTTCAGGTCTGGTCTGCATTGTGGTATACCTCAAAACATTATGTGTGCCTCTAGCAATTTCCTAGTTAATACTATTAAACTGACTCCATGGTGATAAAATTGCCTACTTTATCTGAGAGTTAAAACTTAAGGCTTATAAAAGTCTGGAGAATTTGTTCTTTTTTAGTTAGGGTGTAACTAGATGGAATATTAATTTCAAACCTGCAATTCAGGTACAGAAATTTATAGAAATTAATTTGGTAGTTCTAAATAGCTTACAAATATTATTCAAAGTTTTCTTATCTTAAATTTTCAGGTGGATGATTTAGATGCATGCAGCCGTTTACCTTAGACTAAATTTGACATATTTTGATTATTTTTTCAAAAATAGTGGATTATTTTCGCTATGCTAAATTATAGATTTTTACTATCGACAAATGCACTTCTTATGCTAAACACATGATTAAATGAAGATCTTTATACGCTGATTTTAAGCAGCTTAATGTGTGTGCATGTGTGTCGCCTGGTTAAGATATATCTTATTGTAAATCTTGTGCGTCGTGTGTGCTCTTGTCGTTTATTTTTGTATACTGAAAATGAAAATTGAGCGTTTTATTGGGCATCTGTTGTTAGTGTAACTTGAAGTCACTTGTAAAATCTGTTCAAAAGAATTAATGTTTTACGCGACATAATGTTGCGCAACTATTTGATTCTAGTCATGTCAAACAATGTTATATTGGTTTAAAATATAAAAATTGTGCGATATTGGATGTAATATTGCTACCGGATCCTTGTCCTGAGTAGCGAGTGATTGTTCACATTTCATTTTTTCAATGTGGAATTTTCGGAACCCTTATCCGGGTCTCCTCTGTCTACATCTCATCACAAAATAGAAGGATAAACTTATAGAGCAAGTATGAAATTTTGAAGTAAACCATATAATTTATACTTATGACTATCGAAGTTTAACTAGATAGGCGTGTGTTGCGCGTGTGTGTGTATGTCTATTACTCTTAAGCATTCATTTTAGTATCAAAAGAAACGGGTACTTGCATCTAAATGAAACGCCAGTGGCTGATTATTCATTAACCTTTAGCACACGCCAGACCAATCGTTTTATTTATAGCATTCGAAATGAAGCAATTAAGAGTGACTCCAGTAGGTAGGAAGAGGAGAAAAGTAATCCACATACGCCGTGGTAAATTCATGCAAGAATAAATTATCAACTAATAAATTGAAAATCTTAATTAAGTCTTTAAGCTTAAATAAATAAAGTCTAGAAAGAAAATAATAAAGTTACCTTACTGATCACTGACTCTAGTAAGTAAAGGTGATATATTCGTGTTATTCGTGTTTAGCTTAAGGAAATAAGCGATAATTCTGCAAAAACAATGCGAAGTTTTCTAGCCAAGTATGGTCTTGCCTTTCTTCTATCAATTTCCGACGCGACAACCCCTATTAATTACATAATTATAAATTTTCTTTTGGCTTCCGCATATGGAGCTAGTTCTACGAGTCGTGAATAAGCCAGCGCCAACTCTCAGCCACTGATAATGCAAAGAATTACTTCATGGAAATGCTATCAGATATAGCATCTGGCCTTGAGCGGTGCCCAGACATTTCGACGGCAAACTGTCAGGGCTGTGCGGGAAGCGGAGCTGTAGGATGGTGGACTCTGTCTGAAAGTAGCTGTGATAATAGCGTCAGGCCGTTCAATCTTTAACTTCCTTGGGCTAAACTCTGATTTTCACCATAACGTGGTATTTTGTTAAAATGCGCAACGGTGTGATATGTCATCGGATAGACCACATGTTAAGAAGACGGTGGTTGGCCTCTGTCCTGAACTCAAGACCGTATCAATAGTTTTCCATCTGCTTAATTAATAGATCTGGCCAGACTTTTGTCGCAGAATCGGATCAAAATTCTGCTTTATGCAACGGCCCTTATTGTTTCGGAATATTCGATCTTTTTAACAAGATACAATTTTGTAGAGTGCCTTATTCAGCGCGTATGCTTTTGCTTGCCACCTGTAGCTACTGCTGACGGCATATCGCACTGTATCTGGAGCTCTATGAAGGAAAACTTAATCAAGCCGCGATTTGTCTTACTTTGATGAAGCCTGCAAATTCGTTTTCTATCTCTACTAGTACCAAAGTTCTTTAAAACACGTTATCTACTACGAAACTGAGAGGAGATAGAACCATTGCTCGTATGTTTGGTAAAGAATTTGCTACCACGTAGTGAATAAAGAACAACTGGTTTTTGCTAGTAAGTAGGAAACAGTGTCTATGCGGAACCACTATTGTGATTCTTATGCTCAGATAAGACGTATTAGCAATGATCATGCTGCCAAGGAAGTGCGGGCATCATAAGTTTATGAAACGCAACTTATGATCAACTTGCAATTTTCTAAAAAGGCGTGGCTAGCGATTAAGTGAGATTTCCTAATTGTTATGAGATAGCCCTCGAAACTCACTTTTGGTGAAATGGAAAAGACATTCGGTTTCATGAGGGACTGGCTTCCAACAAGGCTGTGTCATTGATGACACTGTTTAATTATATTTGTAATTCAGTCTTTGCTGAGATCACGGAAACACTCTGAGGAGTAGAAATCGGTGAAAATGTCCGGCTTGTCAACCTAAAAAACGCTGTTGTGATCGTAGGAAAGTAAGCCATCTCTTGTGCTGAAGACGTGTACTTGTTAGGGTCTGATGCTAAACGCATAGTAGTCGTTATATCCAATTTTGATCCGGAGCTTAAGATTGTGCTAAATTACACCCACTGCCTGTCGTCATGGATTTTGTTTACCTGGGATCTCCGGTGACGCAAGACGAATCTGCTGCAGCCGATATTTCCGTATGTATTAGCTTTGAAAGTACTGTTGTTAAAAATTATGAAAAACTTATAATCATCCGTCTATTTTACTAAGCACTAGGTCCAAGGTCTAAGTGAAGCATGCTGTCGGTCCTGCTGTATGCTGTCGAGACGAGAAATTACACAGCTGTCAGCGCCTAGAATGCTTTCTTAACTGATGTATTCGCTCATTTTGATTTATGTCATTGACACCTGTACGTAAGCAGGCATTAATCAAGAGCAAAATTTATGAACCATCCAGTTCTTTATGGCCGTTCTTTGTCTCGTAATTATCATCGAACTCTGTTATGAAACATCGAATGCGCTGATTCCTGCTCGCCAGTCCACCAAAGAATCTCAGGTGGTTGGCTGAAATTGCACAATGGTTAAGCAAGCGCACCGTATTCTCAGTAACCGCGAGTCAGTTTAACGGGCGAAGTTTGTGGGAGTCGCGACAAACAGGTTTCAATGGAAATGTCTTCTTAATTACGCTTTATTGGCATTAACTTCTCTGGATCCAAAATTGTAGGAAATATAGGTTTCCGTTTATCTTATCGTATTATATTGTTATTGATCTAATCTCGTCTACGTAAGGTCTAGAGATGTCCAATTCCTCTGAAATTCTATCATGTATAATTCTGCCCTCTATTGCGTGCATTTGAAGTAAAATCCTCCGCATTTAAATTTATCGGTGTGCACAAATGAAAGTAACAAATCTTATTTTGTTTTCTCCATTATTAATGCAAATCCACGATTTTCCTAATCACGATTGGCAAATTTTTATTATATTTAAGCCAAGATAATGTTTATAAATATAAATCGTAAGCATTTAATTAAAATGGATCTTTAGATCTAAAACATTTTGGAGAAATGCTGGTTTTAACTGTTTCATATACGAAATGTTAGCCACTTGCCTTTCTAATTACTTCATTAGCTAATATTACCCTTTATTCATATTCATAGAATTGAATATATATTAGGTATATAATTAAACGAACATTGGTTGCGCGGGTGGTGATAACAATTATTATAATCAAGGTTGCCGTCTTGATATAAACACTTGACCCATTAATTACTTACATATGTCAGTATAAACTAAGAATTGTATAGTGTAGAAAAGGCAATTATTATATTAGGTATGGTTTGAAAGAATTATTGTCTTGCACACCAGGATGCTGCATAATTACCTGAGCATTGTTATGTGGAACATTGTTATTCTGTTCATTTTACATATGTTAAAAACTTCATGGAAAATATTTTTATGCATACCTTTGAGGGAAATAATTTAAGGCCCAGATTTTATATTCGATTCATTACATCAGCTCCACAACAACCGTGTTTAACTGATGCTTCATCGTCATATCAGAAAAATTTTATTACATTTTTATGCTAATAAAAGTAAATATAACGATACAAATAATTTGACGAAAAGACATTGAAAACAAGTGATTTATGAAGGCTGGATCTAGATCTGATGCAGATATTTACCTGGCTAACACATAAATAAGACGAACTAGATCTCTACACACAGAATTTTGACCATGTCAGCCTTAGGGCAAGGCGACATCAGCAGTATATTTTCCTTGCGGTTTTCACTTTAACGTTTAATAAAGAAAAACTGAATCACTGCAGTTAACCCTGCCCTATTAAGAAAAGAAATTTAAGCAGGTTATATTAAAAATCTGTAACTAGATCGTCACTGAGCTCGATTTGATGCCAAATCGCGCAGTTTCAAACTGAGAACTATAATGCGTATGTTGACGAAAGAGTCCTATACTACTCAATTTGGCTGTAGTTGACTTTAGTTTATTCTGCCATGTCTCAATCTGTCCACCTTTTTTCTGGCTGTGGCAGAGCTAATTATACTCTACTGGATAATCGAATCGAAAACATGTGTAGAATGAGACCGAGCCAGTGCTGTTAATGGAACCTTGTTTTTCTAATGAAGAGCACTCGCTGGCTGCTACACGACTTCTACGGATGTCAGCGTAGTTTATTTGGTGGTGGTTAATGATGTGGATTATTCTTTCAAAACGTCAGTTTTTAACTGTATTTAGTTCTAACGAACCACGTTTTGCTAGCTTATATTAAAACAGCACGTACAGGTGAATTGTACACATGAACTTTAAGGCAGAATGAGATAATTGCGTTTCTCCATAACTGGCAAGGGTTGAAGAAAGTTTTGCTATCTGTCGCGATTCTCATATTGCCCCCATATTGATACAAATACCAAGATACGTAAAACTGTGATCTACATCCAGGTCTTCAACTTGCAGCCGTATAGTTTATGAGTGTTGGATGATCCTGTGGAACTATGTTGTAGTTAGATTTTGTGCATTATGAACCGAAAGATGGAACAACGAATAATCATCAAAGTGGCCTGTGTAGAAACTCTGTTGTCGAATTATAATCCATTATCATGGGTATAGACAGGATCGACTAATCTACCGCTATGGAGAACGCCGACGCAGGAATCCTGAATCTCTTGCAAAATTAAACAAAACTGGAGAAAGTGGACATCCTTAACAGACATAGTTACTAGTAGTAAAGTTATGCGGTATTTCATTATAGAGCCTTACGCGACCAGAAGTGTTTGTGTGGAGAGCGCGTGTAATTACAAATTTGGTGGGCGTAACACTTTTCGGCACAATATCGAATAGAACATTGCGACCCACTGGGTAAAATGCACGGTCGAAGTCTAGAAAGTCGTTTATTGTGAGGCTTGGGTATACTTGTCGCTGTTCAAGTATTTTCCGTAATATCTATATAACCTCCTCCTGGCCGTAATTTAGCATTTTCTACTTGGGTATGCGTTAAACGCAAATCACTGAGATAAAAAATAATCCAAGTAGATAACCTATATACGACTGAAGTCCCGCTTATATCACAATGGTTATCGCCCCATTACTCCTTTCAAGATAGGAATGATGATCGGCTCATACCAAGCAACCAGTACGGTCGCCATTCCATCTAGTAGGAGAAGGTTAATCAATGAACCAGAAATTATGTCACCGCCATCTTTAAATGTGTGCGGCCGTAAAATCATCAGGACTTGGAGCTTTACAATGTTTCAGAAACAAAATTGCGTAGCATATATATAGCTCGAGATTAGCATTCCGCATTGTTGGGACAGGCATACTTGACCAATAAGAATTATATTGTTCGCTTCTTATGGTTATATGGCAGTGAAACATTAGTCACTTTTGGCTTTTGCATGACCGTGCCTGATGATGATAAACTGATGATGTTTGAAGTGTTCAGTCCATCTATTAAAGAAACACTCTTTATCAGTTATTAAATCATTTTTACAATCATTTTTTGTTTGATTAACTTTTCATCTCGGATCTGTTGCGCGAATAAGTTCAGACAAACATCGGCTGACACCTGATGCGAATGTGTCTTCTACCTCGTCAACTTTTCAGGTTACTTCTGATTCTTGTGCACCGTGCTGCTATCCAATACTTGTTCATCGTTATCATTGTCCATTGAGCTTAAAGGTAATCTACCAACTAGATGAAATTCTGTGTCGCTTAAGCGTCCAACTTGATCACTAATATCTCTCATAACCAAGACTATATCTAAGTAAAGAACTTAAGTCGGAGTAAAAAGCGTCCTTGTTGTCGCCTGTGGTGCAATCGGTGGGAGCATATCGACGTCTTTGAGTTTCTTCATAAGGTCGGCCATTTATAGAAATCCATTCAGTTATGACTGGCTTATATGGGGTTTTATACATTTACTATTGTTTAATCAATTTAATGATTATTCGCTGTACTATCATACATAATTTCATCATCGATTTATTCTTATAATGTTTTACCTATAAACGTGGGTCCATTATGGAGAGTTAGAATTATCAATGAAGTTTTATGTTTGTTGTCACCTTTCCTTTACTTTTTACAATAATCTTTCTTTTGTCAGGCAATTCTTTAGAAAATTCTTTTAATTTCATAACTATTTAAGCATCTTTTGTACTAATTTTTATTCGTTTAACTTTGCATGATTTTACTACTTCTGTATTGTTATTAATTTAATTAATTAATTAGTCAATGTTTTCGCCCTTAATTCCGCCATTTCACTTGGTTAGAATAAAACAATTGCTTTTTCGTGTGCAAGAGGGAATTGACGCTAAGTTACTACTTTCACTTTAATGATCTTCTAATTATAATTATATTTAACTGAACTATTCACGCTTATCTAGTGAAGCGTTAGTATTTGTTATGTGATCATTCATTCATAACCGAAGTTTTTCACTTGTTTGGTGCGATGAACAGACTGGTCAACAACCCAATTGAAAATGTGGACAGTAAACAAAATAACCTTGTTCAATATAACTATGTTCAACTAACTTGCGTAAGTTAGCTATGTATTTGCTAGACCAAGACATTCGGACAACCGTCGGGTTCTAGCAAGTTCTCGTTAACGGTAGCAAGAAACTTGCCAGTACTCTCGGTTGTCAATCATTTTATCTCACGCGAAGCCTCTGGTTTTGTTAACTATGCCGTTAATACTAAAATATGCACATCCTGCATTGTTACCAGGGGGTATTGTGCAACTCACAAACAATATGACAGACAACGCACGATGTAAGCAGTTTACATGCAATAGCAAAAAATCGTTAGCTAATTTGACTTCTAATACAATGATAGAAGATTAACCAGATCTCAAGCATTTTTCGTTTTGCATTGAATATCACTCGTACCTGTATGCAGACACCCATTTATTCGAAGTTCAACGTCAAATTAACAAAAAGCGCTCGTAAGGGTGCTGCAAATTGGTAGAAACAAAGCTCAGTCGAACAAGTACACACTCATCATCAATATTATTATCTTAGGCAGCAATGCAGCAGCTATTAGAAAGAGATGATTTACTGCCGTATAACCATTGAAAAAAGAAAAAAATATGACGATAATTTTGTAAAATTATTGTAACTTATAATCTAAACAGAAATATTGAAGTAGAATGATTTATGAAAGGAAGGATCTAGCTTAGACAGATATTTACCTAAGGAAGATAGGATTGAGGCAATTTAAACCTCTACAAACGTCATTAAAGCCAAGTCAACTTTAAGGCAAGGCAACATCAGCGATACAGCTTCCTTGCAGTTCTCGCTGTATTGCGTCATAAACACAACCGAATCTCGCAGTTAACTCACTCAAACAAAAGGGAACCCCTTGTGCATAATAACCTAAGAAATGTATGTGTCCACAATAAACTTGCTTATTATGTTTAATGATAATTTATCCAATAGAAACGACACATATCATTGAAGTTTTTGTACTGTACATCTATGGACCAATATTTGTGTGAACTATGTAACTAATTTGACCTTCATATTGCAATTAGAGGCGTTCTAAAGTCCAAACATAGAAGCAACTCTGTTCAGCATACTTTAAATGCGCTGAATAAATAATAGTCTATAATGATTTGGGCTTGTACATTTTTGATCTCCGGACATGTCTAAAGACGTGGACTCCACAGACACCCTTTTTTGTGATGATAAATTTAATTTCTCCTGATTTAAGAAGTGCCTTCAATAACTGGTTATTTACGAAGTACCCTATAACTATGGTGTAGGTCAAAACTTGATTCAATTGAAGTAATCAAATGATTTATGACCTTTTCACAACGTAGCTATTAAACAATAATTGATGGCGTTCGTGGTGGTAACAATTCTTTAAATCAAGTTTGCGAGCTTGAAGTAAACAACAATCCCATTGTATTTAACCAGTCGTCGAACAACATAACAAAACTACCGCCAGACGCAACGCACTGTCGCGTTTTGACCTTCAATGATCATTATGAGAGTACGACGGCAAACTGACTAGCGAGGATCAAACCGCATCGCATATATATGGAAAGAAAAATTATATATGTGGCTCTTACCTCTAGTAGTCTTGCATACATTGTACGTGACTGGAAATGTCGGCTGCACAATTTCTATGCAGTTACGAACATTAGTTTGCCGTCGTACTCTGATGATGATCATGGAATGTCGAAACGCGTCAGTGCGTTGTGACTGGTGGTTGTTTTGACTGGTTAAATACATATGGATTAGTGTTTACTTCAAGCTCGCAAACTTGATTTAAAGAATTGTTACCACCACCCGCGCAATCAATTATTGTTTAATTGTATTGTCTATATATATATGTGTGTGGCGAAAGCTACAAACAGCTAATGTTCGTGACTGCATAATTGTGCAGCCGATATTTCCAGTCACATACAATGTATGCAAGACTACTAGAGGTGAGAGCCGCATATCTAATTTTACTTACTATATATATATATATATATATATATATATATATATATATATATGCAATGCGGTTTGATCCTCGCTAGCCAGTTTGCCGTTGTGCTCAGATGATGGTCATGGAAGTTCAAAACACGTCAGTGCGTTGTGACTGGTGGTAGTTTTGTTAGGTTGTTCGACGACTGGTTAAATGCAATGGGATGGGTGTTTGCTTCAAGCTCGCAAACTTGATTTAAAGAAACGTAGTTTTTAACCTGTTATGTTATCGTAGTTATTTTTCTACGTTTGTTGGAGAGTGATATCCGTATTTACTTTTTGTTTACTGTGACTCTGGTTTTCTGTCTTTGATATGACTGTTTATTCGATCAGAATGTCTTACCATTTAGATTCGATACACTGTGAAATTATTTTGTCGAGTCTTGTTAGGGGACGCCGATTTCGTTGACTGAGAAACTAATTTCATAATCTACTCGAAAGGTTAATGATATTAATCCAATGAATGACTGGAACCATGTGTGAGATATGCCATCACTTTCACTTTATTCCTGTTTCCCCTCGAGCTAGTGCATGTGTGCACTGTTGACTTCTGTCTTTCTTAGTCATCCAGTTGCCTTGTGTACCGTCTTGTTTATTTAATCGTTTGCTCAGGGATTGTCGATATCCTTTATACAGGTGCCTGTTAATCATTATTTTGCTTTTTTATATTACCTGTTTGGCTTACGTAAGATAGTTTTTACGTAAGTATGGTCGAACTATAGGAATCTAATGGTTAAGTGTGACTTAGCATCACTTTACCAGGCTGATGTAATGTCTGAGTACATATTCGTGATAAACTTTATTTATTCATGTCACGCCATATCTTTGCTAACCAATGACCTGGATACGCGGTATTATGGCGAATAATGGTCTATTGGAGATGCAAGTTAATTTTGATTTATTATAATGTGTTTTTCTGGAACCCACTGATCGGAAGACCTAGATCTTCGTTATAATTACTGGTTAGTGTGGTTTGTTTTGAAATAACTTCATTATAGTTAACTGATACTATAAATACATTTAATTTATAAGGTATGTTCTAATTAATATATACCTTGAATAAGTCAGCATGCTTTGTCAACTGAACGCATAGTTACTGCATTTAAAAATGGGTAAATATAGCTCTGGAACTGCATCGGATTAATGTGCTTAAAAATAATGTTTTTACTATTGTTATATATTGTCATTTTCTATGCGCATTATTCAACAATAAGTAAATAAATTTTACCGGTGAGAAAGGTATTTTATTACTGCTAGCTTTCTGTTCTTAATTGGTTTTGCAATTCAACATTTCCATATAATTAATTGTATTGTCCATCCAAATGTCATTTTATGTTAATCTATTTCAAGCATCCTTGTAACTAGTGTGCATTAGATGTTGTATACCTAGCAATAAATTAGTTAAAATAGAACCAGTAGGAAAAAATAAGGTTAGCATGAACGAAAGGTATAATCTCATGTACAAATACGTTTCGTGTTTACTGGTGTTTCACCAGTAGGAGCCGGTACAACGCCCTTTACTCACTATATGTTTTGATCAGGAAATGTGGAACAAGTGGACGGTATTAGTCTCTGAAATCATTGGCAAGCAGGATATAATAAGACCAATAAATTATATTGAATTTGGTAATTTTCCGAACCGAGCTTTGCTAATAGTCTGCTGTTATCAATTTTTGTTTCACATTATTTCGTGGAGCATCTGCACCCACTATCATAGGGATAGGTACATTCTATGTAAAACATTATTTATCATTTTAAGTAGTTCGTAAAAAGATAAGGTCGTCTTATCTTACTTCAATGTCATCGGAATGCCAGTCAACATTCCGAAGAATGCCTGTGTGCGTTTAACGTATACATTCATTGTTTTTGAAAATTATGCATATGTCATGCAAACAGTGATGTACCTGGTTATGCCAATATGTTCACCTATTTGTTCGACATCAAATTCCGATTAGCAGTCTTGAAAATATATACCGAAGAGTCATTTTTGTATATGTTATCTGTTTTGCCTTCTATGAGCCAAGCCGCTAAATTGTATAAGACAAATATTTTTTTAACAGGAAAAGCATATTTTCTTTTTCCTCATTTTAATTAGAACACTGATGAAATTTTGGCAATGCTCGCAAGCAGTCAGTGGTCAGACAAAAAGGATGGCCTCGTTAACTTGCAGGCGTTTATGCGTTCAAGCAACGCTTTGGAGTACGTGAACTTATTAATTGTTGCAATTTATTTATTGTTTACGTGAAATTTGCTGCAAATTGCCTGTAAAAGTGGGCCCAGCGATTTCTTGAATGTCTTGACATGTTCTCCAGTGTTTCAGTTTAGGGAACCGAATTATGCGGTTTAAGTAACCATCAACAAAATAGGCAGATTTTCGTCAGTGAAAAAACATTTTAAAACCAAAATTTTATTATTAACAAGTTTTATACTTTTGTTTTGTAGTGTGGCCACTTGCCATAAATTCTTTTTGCTAGACAACCAACAAGCTGTAAGTCAGCTTATCTGACGCCTCGTGTTCCATCGTTCTGTACACTAAACCTCTAAATTTAAATGAGTATTGTTGGGTTTAGTACTAGCGTATTGTACACAAAAACTAATTTTATGTGCTGTAGTAAACTGGCTACTGTCGCCTCAAAATCTAAAACTTCGAACATGTGAGGCCTTTCGACCTATTTCACATAATCTTAGAGATTGAAATCTATGAACCTGGATGATCCAACCTGACCAGCAAAATTGGTGATCTTTGTTTTTTTACGTCTCAAATATAGCCAGCAACATTTTTCATAATTATGTGGCAGTAAAGCATAGTTCTTTATTTGCAGATTTATTGCTGCCAAAGTTAAGGACGTTCAAACTCCAAGTAGATAATATTTTTCAAAAATTTCACGAAGCCGCTTCGTAATTATAATCCGTTTTACTTTACTTTACTTTACTGCGGCTGACTCCTTTTGGAGGATAAGCCGGCTCCATTGAATTGTGACATTTCATACCTCATGAAATGGATTTTTACACATGGAAAACTGATGTGGACAACTAATACGCATTTTTTTGCAGTTGATTGGCGTTTTAAAAGTAAAATTTTGAGATGAATACTTTGTTTTGAGACTCGGATCTGAGACGATTTAAAAAATTCATATATACTATATATATATATATATATATATATATATATATACTGTATTATTTATTATAGAGTGCCTTTGAATAATTTCCTGGCTTTGCCATCATCGTTTGTCAATTTTCAAAAGCTGAAATGAAATATTTAAATTTACGCTGCCGATCTCCGAGTTGACATACGGATTGTTTACGTTGCAAATACTGATATCTTTCATCTTGTCGAAACAGATTATTTGTGGCGCGAACATGGAATCAATTTTATGGAATAGAGCGGTGCCAAAGTATCTGATATCAAATCAGTCGCTTTCTACATGCAATTGTTTTAAGTTGGTGCATTTATGCATAAATTTTCTTGGCGGGCAGCGGCTGAATCGACTGACAGCTTTGTTAGTGTGCTAGTTGTGTTATCCTGGTGTAAACCAAATTAATGAACATTCTTCCGGCACGTTGGGCTTGGACGCGCTAGTTTACAGGCAGGAAATGTTTCGATATCTATATGGATCATTAGCTTATTAGAAGAATGTTTTATTTAGTTTATTTTCACACAAGCGAATCCAATTGTCAGCTTCGATGCTAGAAAATGTTTTAATTTACTAATCCATACTTTTCGACACTGAATTGTCATCTTAAATATATTTAACATCTTTTATCTTGTTATAAGTCTTGTTGCTTCTGGCATTTATCGACATTGTTGCTATTAGATTCAACTTCGTTCGTTTTAGTGGTAATATTTGTGTATCGAACGCACATTTAATGGGTATATTTAAAATGAATAGAACGAATATCAATCTTATTGCTCATAATATAATTAGCTTTACTGTGATTTGTTCATGAACAATTTGAAGTTTGTTTATGTTGAACATTCGATTGTATATTCTTTGTATTCTGTTTTTTTATGATGGTTTTAAAAAAGAATATGTATAAGAAGTTCTAACTTGTTCTATTCTTGCTGCTTGTTCCAATATACATACACAAGTGGCGGTCTCAACAGAGGAGCCATATGAATGAAAAAAAAACAATATTTACACTAGACGGCTGGGTTTCCAGTTACATTCAAAGGTGAGAATTCTGCTCCTCTACTGTGTTTGAAAGCAAAGTTTAATAGGACTGGTGAACCCCCTGCTTTACGAGCCAAGTTCATAATTGCATTTTCAGCATGACTGGCTTAAGCCGGCTAACTTTATTGACTTAACTTTTTCACTTATGGGTCAATGTTCTCTTATGAAGTCGTCAATTTCTATCCAGGACCGAATGGGAGCATTTTATTCCGCTCGTCATTTAGCGTGGGCTGGTCAGTCTGCGAATGGTAGCATGAAACTTGCCGGGTCTAAAGGTACACAACCATCATCCTGTTTCATATGAAGCCTCTAGTTTGGTCTAACTGTGCAGTAGCTTTTATTGTTAAACGTGTTTAACGGAATGAGAGCAAGCGTGCCAGACGCGAAGGGCAAGTTTCGGCTGCTGAAGGAAACTGGCCATTGTCATCTGGGCAGATACTGTTTGGTTGGAAGACTATCTAAGAGGAGGGAAACTCCGAATACAAACCATCCTCACTAGGAATGGGCGATCTAGTTTTCTTTTACAATCCAAATATAACCATGAACGACTTATGGTTATATGGCAATGAAACATTAGTCAATTTTGCCTTTTGTATGGCTCTGCATGATGATGATGATGATGATGATGATGATGTTGATGTAG
This sequence comes from Eudiplozoon nipponicum, assembly GCA_029291075.1. Taxonomy (NCBI): domain Eukaryota; kingdom Metazoa; phylum Platyhelminthes; class Monogenea; order Mazocraeidea; family Diplozoidae; genus Eudiplozoon; species Eudiplozoon nipponicum. The sequence continues at coordinate 157,277 of JAQBSW010000158.1, read as the reverse complement.
GCGTTAAAATTGTCGGACGCCAGTCTTTGCCTTTTGACATTCGTTTTGTTTTTTTGAATGCTATTGCAATGTTCTTAATTGATTCTTTCAAATAGGTATTCGCTTATCACAATTTATTTACTTGATATACTATTGCATTATATTGCTTTTTGTATAGTAAAAACATTGTGCACTGATTACTTGTTAAGCCAAGCTTTTCTTTTCAGATATAACTACTTGATAACTACTCAATTTAGATTAAATTAAATGTTCATATTGTAATTTAGCAAATTAAGTTGTCAACTTTTGTATTTTTAAATTTTAGTTTTTTGTAATATTTTGCATAGCTTACATTACATAATTTTTAAAATATTTTTTAGGCCCCCAGAGATAAAGAGACTAACAGAGCTATTCACAAAAATGTTCGGAGAGTCACAAAGCAAGGTGGGTTAAATCTGTGAAAATTGTTAATTTTCTTTGTCTCTTACTTCAACTAGAGCGGTGCCTCAACTTTTTCATACAAAATGGTTTTTATATATTAATTGTTGCTGAGATCTAATATATATGCAATTGTGCATTAGGTATTGCGTACCTAGTAACAAATAGTACCAGACAGATATACTAAAGCCAATATAAACGAAAGACAATCTCGTGTACACATGCGTTTCGTGCTTCCTGGCGATTCATCGTTATACCCACTATATATTTGATGAACTATGCGATTTTCCCTTACATTTAAGTCAAACAATTTATGAACATGCAGTTATAAATTACTAGAGTTTAAAATCTAGGTGAGAAGCTGGACCATATCATGAGCAAATCGTTCGGCAATGATGATTTCAAATTACTATTCATATAACTTGTCAGTTCTTTTATCACTTCGTAACCAGTTCTAGTTTTGTTTCCTGTAGTCGGGAACTATTTTATTGCTTATGATGAGATTTTTCATAATATTTATTGTTCGGTCGATGTTTTTCGTAAGCCAAGCCCTTGCAATTCTGTTACACAAGTTGCTGTCGAGTCGTGCAGAGTGGAGAAGCGAATTTGGGCTACTGAAGACCACTTTTTTCAACACTGCCTTTTTTCTGTCACTTTCCTCTACTTCATCTGATAATAACGTTCTTTTAAATTCCACAAATATAGTGGATACTGATCAAATACCTGAGCCCAATGTCGTATTGCCAAATATCGAGAGTTCATTTAAACTAACATACATTAAACCCATGTTACAGTATCACACAGCCGCATTTAATGTGCGATCTTTAAAACAAATTAGGAATCAAGAAGCTCCAATATATAAGTTTGATGTATGTTGCGAGCCAAAAGTAGAATCCAGGATCCTACGAATATTACAGAACTCTGCGTATCAATCTTATCTACGCGATATTGGCTTTGAACCTTTGGTGACGTTGAATTTTCTCGATCCGGATAATAGGGAATCAGTATTGTCCTCATCTTATGCGCTGTAACTAGCTCAACCGAATGGATCCATCTAAACAGTTGAATTTGTGATACACTCTTAAAGACCCACTAAATTCAATATCCGCAACCTTAATCATTGTTTCTTTTTTGTTGTGTCTTTATATGCTTCCACAGATTGTAGCACAGACGACTGCAAGGGCGATTTCTACTCCGACCTTAGCTCTACTAAATAGTTATGGGTGACATGAATGCTCATACTTGATCTAGGTGTCTGAAAAGCTTCAAGCTGAATGCGAAATGGTAATGGTGAACTACTGCTGGGTAACTGCGCGGAGCTTCGATTTTACTTAAGTAGCACAAACTTCAGACGTAGTGTAAGGGGTTGTGCTATATTAAGTCCTCAAGCCCATAGACAACTTTGGATTAAAATAAATCATGTATCAATTAGTTATAGGTGGTAAGGTTGCATCCACTACTGTCGTTCTTTTTGGAACACGTATGTCGACTCGGACTGTGCACTTATTTGTTGTAGATTTGAACTCAAATTAAGAATAAATTTATTGTGGGAAAAAAGTAATTCTGCTATGCCCAGTGAAAGCTTAAAGTTCCTGATATCTCGGCTCATAATATTAATAATCGTAGAGCCATTATACGCCGGCAGGAAACGATCGATATGTTTTGAAGGGCTGTTGCTCAGTGCGAGCCTCGTATGATGAGTGTCCTCGAGTTGCGTTCGCGAGTTGTTGCTTTGCACTATCAGTTTTAGAAAGTTTCACAAATAAAATATAAATATAACGGTTTCGGAACGAGGTTAACACATTTGCGAACGCAACTCACGGTAACTCATCATAGGAAACGGTCGATGTTTGTTCTAATGTATTTGTACAACTGGTCCGAATAATAACAAATTAGCGAAACATTAAGCAATTTAATAATAATCTAATAACCGATAAAATGTTTGTCTTGACAGGGAATTGAAAATTTTCAAGATCAATTTTCTTAGGCACCTGAATCCAGAGCCAAGAATGTAGGCTTGTATTAGCATTGTGGAACGCTAAACTCAGACAACGATTAGAGTTTAAAAAAACTGAGTACAATTTTATCTCTTAAACATAGCGACACTGAAGGTTCGACTTTAGTTAAGTATGGCGGTAGCAATTTGTGAGGCACTGCTTCGCTAGCGCATAACCATGAAATTCATATTGAAGAAACACTAGGTTGCTAGTTCTGTTTTTCCGGAAACCTTTAGAAGTTTGCTTAGTAACATAATGAGTGGGATGTGTATGGAAACTTCTTTGACATTACCTCAGCCAATACAATACTAGATGCGATTGGGTCCGCGTTTTCATTGTCCATATTTCTGCCGAGTTATCTGCGGGGTGGAGTTGTTTATCAAGTTTTCTAGTGAAAACTAAGGAAGCTATAGTGCCGTTGTTGCATCGCCTTAATGTTTATTTGACATTGTGTATGTTTTTTGTAGTGGTATCGATGCTTTCGTTTCTTTGTCGTTTAGATAGGTTATATACAATAAAATGCGATAAAATAAACTTAGATCTAGAGCTACCGCATGGTGAAATCCAAAGAATTCCATGCCAATGAAGTTTAATTAATCAGGCCTCCACTGTACCCTGTTGACTGCTAGAATCCCAGGTATTTAAACTCTTTCGATTGCCTCTCCATATATGGGAGCACGGTGCGCCGTGATAAATTGACTGATATCGCGAATAGTATTATTCGGAAAAGATGGCTGGCTTACCGCTCCTGTGATTCCAACCAACCAGCGGAGTTGCTTCGGTGGCATGGAGCGTAGGATGTGAAATTGGCTTTCTCAAACAGTTTCACAACCATTTCGATCGATGTTTCACAACAACGTTCGATGTTGATGGAACGTCAAATTACGGCCTTATAGAACTAGTTATCATAAATTTTGTTCTTAATAAATACCTTCTGGTGTTCAGCTGTCAATGGTCAAACCGGGTGAATATATCGGTTGACAAAACTGTCGTGGCGCTGTAGTCTGTAATCTCCCAAATAACAAAAAACTAATGCAGAACCGACGGTATTACTGGCTTGGTACTCGGTAAAAAATCGATCAACTTCTTTCTAACTAGTTGTCCCTTCATTATTTGAATGAGTTTCTGTAAATTCTGGGAATGATTAAAAAGAGGCGCGACGGTACTCACATCCTTGTGTGATATATTGGCTATAAATTTTTCTGTTTCGGTTTCTGCTGTGCATGTGATTTAAAGTTATGATAGTTGCTTAACGAACATTCATGTTCTTATGGTCATAGGCCGGTATAGATCAATGCCACACAACTGTTAAAACTTCATATAGTTATTTATCGGCTGTAAATTAACAGGAAGTCCTATATTCCTAGTAGGAATGGATTATTGTAACTTCGTGTTTTTTTCTCTTAGAGGATTTGGTACCCATGGTTGAGGAGATTAGCATCATCTCCTTGTAATTGGCGATCTATTGTTCTTTGGAAGCCCTGGTATGAATGATTATTACGCGCCAGTACAACATACATTTTTTTTAAATGATGTATTGTTGAGTAGGACGATGATCATGATCTCCCGGAACATCTGGATTTGATGCGCTAATGGCCAAAGTTTACTTAACGAGGGTTTACGAAGTGTCTGACGCACTTGCTCTCATCAATAACCATTCAACACTGGCCATTTCGTAGAAAAGCCAATCTTAAAGCTTCACGTAAAATGGGATTTGTGCATCGCGATATTAGAAGCAAGGCTTATGTCACCGTCGTTTTTTACTAAAAGGCGGTGAACTAGTGTTCTTTTAGAGCCCACATAGCTATTCATGTGTGGCATAGTTGTGTGGCAGTGAAACATCTGATTTATTGCTCTGTTGTCTTTGCCGGTATGAATGTCGTATGCCATATCTGAAAGTTGTCATATATGACGTTTCTGTGGCTAAAGAAAAATGTTTTATTACAAAACAATTTTAATAATAATAATAATAATACTCTTTATCATCATAAACAACATTACATCAGAATGTTTTATTGGTGAATCACTGCCGCATAAACAATACTCTGTGATTATATATGAATCAGTTATTTGCGAAAAATTCTAGGAATTAAAGTAACTGCAATTGACCCTTATAAGACTTACTGTTCGAGTGAAAGAAGCATAATTATGCTACTTCTACCTATTTTATTTCGCTTACCTGTTTGGCTTCATTAGTAGTTATGTGTGCATAAGACTGATTTTAAATAATTCTACTATCTTTTCTTTTGTATATTACGTATTCTACTTGTGATCTCTAACTTCTCCTACTAGATAAATCTTTTACATTATTTTTAAGAGATTTATTTTATATCGAATATTTTGTAAAGGCTTTTTCTAAATTATACTATGAATTGATTTTCTTACCATTCATAAGGTTGTAACACTCTTCATGGACACGTTGCAAATATTCATCAAGGAATATCACGAGTATTTGCATGACTGGCTGTATGTGTTGATGCTTCGTTTACTCAATCGCCAGAGCGTTGAAGTGCTGAATAGCCATCAGAAGGCAATCCAGGAAACTTTGGCAGTTGTTAGGTAAGAAATTTAGCTATATGAATAATACTTTTTCACAAACATTTCCAACGTTAATAATTTCTATTATATCGGGCGGTCGTTGGTATTTGTGAATCAATTGCAATTCTTCTATTTACGTTTTTGAAATCACTTGATCTAGGATAATATATATTACTTTTCATTTCATGTAGAAGCAGATCTAGTTTTATCCTTTCTGCAATAGATAGCTTTAATACTGTTCTCTCTTTTACGCGACATCAGATTCAAATCTTCCTTTTAGCATTAGCCTGATTGTGGCCATTTGAAATTGACAGCACTGGAGGTAGCATTTTACCATGAAGCGATGCGAAATAAGCAATGCATCTGGGAGGGTGACACGTCATCTGTCTCAGATCGACGACATTCTGTTAAGAAGATAATAGTTTTTTCTTTCTCCAGGAGGAGAAAGCGTACCACCCGTGTCCAACTCGTTAAACCAAAATATTTAACCGAGGTTTTTTGGCTACCTGTATTTCAGTAAAATCTTGTTTTGTAGGTTATTCTTACACTACATTGACCGGTTTTATTTAATAATCGTTAATTCATATGTTGGGCTGTGCCTGTTCTGTGTGCGTTTTTGTATATGCAGGTCGCAATTCCCGCGTAATATGCAATTTTTGGCTTGCTGTCGTTTTATTACGGACAATTCTCAGGCGCCAAACTTTAAATTAAAAACTCATCTTCTTGAACATATGAAGGAATTATTACTCATGATGGGACCGGACGCAATCTATAACCCCCCTCCAGAAGTTGTTATGGCCGTGTCTCGAATCATCAGTTGGTCAATGGAACCGAAATCTGGCGATGTTCGGCGAGTAAGTTGTGGATTTATTTTGTACTGATAAACAGTTCCGTAGGATTCCTTAAAGCATCATTTGCAACTCTCAGTTAAGCCCGTTGAAACACATCTACAAGGTACTTTTCAATCAATTTTAGTGGCCATTTGCCTATATATTATTTTTACAACTTCTTTTATCAGTGTGTGTGTGTGTGTGTGTGAAATGACAGATCATATTCTTCTCTGTTTTGAATATGATGCCATTATCATCAAAAGCAAACATCAACATTTAAAAAAGAATGTTTCACTGCCGCAAAACTGGAAAATAATCATAGTCAGGTGTTGTCTTTAAAATTACACTAGATCGTCTATTTATTGTGTGAATGGATGACTTTAATTCAGTTTTCCTTGTATTAGATGGTCTGCCATCTAAAGCTGACGAGCATCATTACCCGCTTGACATCAAATTTTAACGCGCTAATGTCCAATTTCATTAAACTGCTGAATCATTCCTAGTGCCATGTTTTCTCTCATTCATTTATTACCCATTTAAACTTAATTTTTATCTTGCTGTTAAACAAAATTATAGTTTTTTACGTAAAATGGAAGTGATATTTCCTGATATCACCAACACGGTTAATACTACTGTTTTCCGCATGAAAGATCAAATCTGTTTATTGAACTAATGTAATGTCATTGGTATACACTCGAGTCCTGATCGATGATCAACTATCATCTGTTTTACAGAATGTGGTTGATTTTGTTACAATGACTGGTCAATATCCTACCTGCATGACTTAAGTTGTTATGCCTTGTGACTAGATAGTGTTTTTTGTGCTGTAAAAAATTATTAATTGCGACCAGATTTAGGCTAAGCCTGATTAGGGATCTTGGTACAATTCTCACAACTAATTTCTGCGGGGATGAATCTTCGACTTCATTTACCGGGCAAACTTGACCTATCATGGCGTTAACATCGCTGACAATCATTAGGATGTCAGAGCGCCACCCAAGGCCAGAGATCAAGTCGAATTACTTTCATAGATTTAATCTTATTTATTTACAGAATTGTTTAGATTAATCACATATACGTAACAGTTTCTTATCTGAGGCCTATCATATGCCAAATGAAAGTTTGGCTCTCAATTCATACGAGGACTTCTGCAGCATTTGACTGTTGAAAGACTACCATATATGATCGGATCATTTATGTATTGAGACGAAATAAGAATATTTTTAACGCGTGCTTGGTCTAAATGAGTCATTGTGGTGGACCAAAAAATTCAGGCTTCATATGTAAAAACACTGAAAATCGCATGTATGCAGTTCGCCATTCGTAAAAGACTAAATAATTCGCCAGGCAAGACCAATAGAAAAGCTATTGGCGCAAGTGGCATACGAGAATCAGCAAAGAAAACTAGAATTCCACCATCTGTATCTTGCTCAAATTTAATGAAGGTAGCGTCGCCAATTTACCATTCTTGGAACACTTGTGCGTAAGAGCGGTTTTTTATCACATATGGAACAGAGATGTGCATCAGGCATTAATATATATATATATATATATATATATATATATATATATATATATATATATTATGTCCATTGCCTTCGGATATTACACAGTATATTTTTATTTCCGAAGAAAAAACATTAATAACCAAGAAGATAATGGCCATTTATTTTGAGACCACTAAACTTCACTTTACAATCTTCCATTTATATACATCCTGCGTTTTCATTTGATTAGGTGGGTGGCAACAAATCTGACTCGGTTTTACTTCTATTTCTTGTTTGAGCAGATTAGTAAGTGTGTGTACGTATGTGTCTGTGTGTGCCTGTTCGCATGTAAAGGTCTTTCCCACTGTATTGCAAAGTGATGTCTGAGATCTGGTCATTCTTATATTGATGGCTTGAGAGATAATCAACTGTTTGGTCTTGCCTTGATGCTAGTAAATTTTTGTTGGTTTTTGTGATTCGTGGCCAGTCGATTAGAGTATCATGTTTCATCAACATGATATTCTTATCGACTGGCCACGAATCACAAAATCCAACAACAATTTACTAGCATCCAGGCATGACCAAACACCCCCTCGACCAGACTCAATAAACATTCGATCGGATTGGCAACAAACTGAAGGAGAAAAAGCAGCTGCACATACGGAGATAGAAATTTAGAAACAATATGAGCGTTCAATAATGCAATCCGCACCTGAGCTGTTGGCTGGCGTAGGCATGTAAGAATGCATATGGATATATGCTCAATCACAAATTATAAGTACAACATTTGTAAAACAAGCCTTTTTTAAATAACAGATTATATAAAAATTCATGCCAGTTATACTTTGTGTAAAGTGTCACGTTTCTTGTCATAAATTGGTTTTCTGGAGTTTCTTCTATTTGTTAATATTCCATCATCGTTATTGAAACATTATTTCGGTCTATTTTATTCAGGTCGCCTCTCGTGTTGTCATCAAGTTGTTTGACTTAAACCAGGCACACTTCTCTTTACTAATTCAAAACGTGCCGCGGAATTTCCAGGATCGTGCTTATGAAATACTTCAAGCCTATCAAAATACAACCGGGTATGGCAGTGGAGGCATCAGTCCAATGACACCGGCTGTTTCTGCTAATAAATCGTAAGCTTCTTTTACTGAAAAAATCACATTTCACTTCATCTTTTGTAATGAACATTCTATTCCTCAAGTATTTTTTTGAAATTTGATTGCGAAGTGCCAGCTTCATACTTTACAATGCCGCGTTTTGCGTACGCGGGTTATAGCTTTGAACCGACAGTTTCACAAAGATCCGATTGATCACAATTTCCATTTTCGTTTTTTCTTCGATCGGGCTGAGTTTGTATTCGTCCCAATGGAAATGTGGTTCTATTCCTCCCTTTGCCACGGAATTCGCTTTCATGGTTCTGACTGCATTAATAAATTTTTTTCTGAAAGTAATCAAATGCTGTCTAAAGACTGATGTCGCTGTGATTATTAGTGATATTTTGTTTTCTTTCGCGAGCTATTTCAATTTTAGTTTCTCAGCTCATTTGGGCTGCAAAGAGAGTCCAGGACTATAAGCATTCATACCATGTGACCTCTCTTGGTGAATTTCAGAAGTTAAAATGAATTGCGGTGGGTTTTGTTCATAACAAGAAGTTTCCACTAAAACCAACTAAGAGTTTTAAATCATTCCGTTTGTGAAAGTATTATATTATTATATTTTTATCAGTAAAACCGCATTTTGAGAATGATATTAGTTTCATGAACTGACCACACAATTTGTATATACCCAGTAGCATGTGTGCGGTAGAAGAACGCTAAGTTTTCCATTTCTAATTGGAATAAATTATTTTAGTTTAAAATTTTTATTCAATTGATTTTCCATCAAAGATTGTGATGATCACTATCTATTCAAATGGTTCTGGCTTTGAAACGCTAATTTTCATAGTTTCTTTTAACAGCCGGCATTTGGCTATTTATTCTGGCGCGATTTCTTTCATTCTATTACTTACCTTTAGACAAAATGTTATATCTGGTTTGAAACGTCGTCTGTGAGGATTGTTCCATGCGGGCAGTCAAAATATTCACTTAGATACCGTTTGTTGCGGAGAGCTAATATATATGCAATTATGTATTAGGTGTTGCGCACCTAGTAACAAATTAGTTCAATTATTACTAGAATGATAAACTAAATACAGCATGAACGAAAAGTATAATCTCGTTAAATAGAATATTCACTTGTTTTAACTATAATTGTCCTATTGGCAATAGACACGCATGTAATTACCGTTACTAATTAGGATTTCCTTGTCATTGATACTTTTCAAATTGAATCAATTATTCTTATGGGGATAGAGATTCTGTACTATAAATCTTCACTAGCGTTTATTTTATAATTAAAAGTATTCCTAAGCGTGTCGGTTTTTTGCAAAATATGTTTCGCTAAGGTATGTTGTCTCGCTTTGTGTAATGCACTATTTTTATTGCAATGTTATGATTTTTTAATTTTTTTAACTTAATAATTGGAACCTTTTCCTCATAAACTACTTCAAATTCCGATTAAATCAAAATTTAAAGCGAAAATTGGCTTCCAGATTTTTGACTGAGTGCACCTTCTGATATTCTGGTACAATCGTATTTTTTGTTATTTTAATTTGCAATTACTTCATGAAAACCTGCATACTTTTACTGCGCTGTATAAATTCCTTTGAGGCATTTACCTACTCGAGAGTAATACATATTATTGCAAATTTGTGTAGTACGGAAATCGTAAATTGAATTATACATCTTTAGTCGGTCATTCTTAAACAATGCACCATTGAATTGTCTTAAAGAAACGAACATTGATTGTGCGGGCGGTGATAACATTTACTATAATCAAGGTAGCGATTTTTATATAAAAACCTGACCCATTAAGTGCACACACCAGTCAGTATAAACTAAGAATTGTATTGTGTAGAAAAGGAAAAAAGGAAGAATTGCCTTTTCTACACTATACAATTTTTAGTTTTTGCCGACATGTAAGTAATTAATGGGTCAGATGTTTATATCAAGACTGTTAACTTGATTACAGTAAATGTCTGCTATCTTGTTTGAAATCAACTTCACCTCGGACGGAAAATCGACGTATCGAGCTTTGGGAATTTTTTAGTTTAATTAACGATTATCAAACGAAAAGTATGGAAAATCTTGTTCCAACGTCATTTTCAAACAATCAGCTAATTGAAGGCTTAAAGAACCCATCATTTGAGGCCAAAAATTACATCACCTGAAAATGAAGAAAATTCAAGATTTTACCGACCTATGAGTGCTATCAATTGTCCCGCACAAGAAAAATGCGGTCAAATCCACAACCAAAAGTACGGAGGTTGTTAATTGGTAAAAATGGGTAAGGGTCAATTGGACCTTTGCAAGTATACTATACTTACAGAGAAATCGGCAAAAAACGGCTGATGGTGTGATGATCAGTAAGGCTAGGCGATCGGCAGAAGAATCAGTTGGGAAAAGGAAACTACGACACTAAGAGGTTCATTTGAAATCATGGTAACAGTATTTGTGTAAAGCGAACACTTCATTGGCTTGTCATTCATTTCTCGCTAGAGTGGCTTTTTATATTTTAATCCACACACCCAACTCACTGTTTGCGTCACCTGAACCTAACTATTCGATACTGCCATTAGCCTGTTCGCCTCACTATTGTTCGTTGTTTTTTGTCCAAATCATCCTTAGGCGAAATTTTCAGGTCACAGATACAAAACTCACTCGACTTTAAGCAACAAACTGAATACGAGACAAGCTTATACATGCTGCTAGTTAGAAATAAACGAAACAAAAACTGCAATAATAGCACTTTAAAATGCTTTACATGATCACCTCCATAATTCATATTCCGAGAGAAGCATAGATTTGAGTATATTCAGCCTCATTTCTTCGTGTTAATTGTTTTTGACTCATTTGACAGACTTCTATTGTCATGTGCAATGTAATGCGTTGATTTGTTTTATTTGCAAATTGCTTTGGCTTTACTTGTTGATATTGCGCAATCGTCGTCATCGCTATATTTATCTACCTGTTCATTCTACTTGTGCTTTCATATGTGCGCTTGTGCATACGTGTTTGTGGATTTATGTGCTGTACGTTTGTTCGCTTATTATTTGTATTTTTATGCAATTAATGTTGTCAATGCACCCTTACAAATAAGTTTTAAATTAATATTTGTATTTGTTATCTGTGTATGTGCATTAATTTATGTGTATTTCTATTTTATCAAATGTGCGGCTTAATTGCCGTTGATTTCGCGCGATTATATTTTGTTCTGCACCTTTTTGAGTATCCGTGTTGGTTGTGCTCTGTGCTAAGTCTTAATCACATTTGACCATCGTGTTATGTCACTTTTTATGTCTTGCAAACTATAACAGTTTCGCAGCTGGTCGTTTCAGCTCTACGCGAAAGTATTCTTTGCAGGCGCCCAGTTATATGGCGTCTACTTTGTCCAGGTTGGTTTTCTAGCGTCATTGATAAAACTTGCTTGGAAAGCTGTTTATATGCATGCGTTACACTCAGATTAGATTCACGCACATAGATATGCGTTTTCTTGCAGAATCTAATTTACAACATATCTTATTTCGTTGTTACTTAAAATCAATCATTCTACTGTATTTAAGGTCATGCGTAACTAGTATTAATAACGGGATCAGTTTATTTGCCACGATTTAACCAACGCTATGTTTTCACCGTAGCATTTGTTCTTAGGATTAGGAACCTCCGGGCCTCAGGCACACACATTGACAGCGGCGTTGTAAATCTTGTCGGTACCAAATGAATACGATTATCCACGTTTGGAAATAAATATGGTTCTCCTGTCGATTCTGCTTGGGGTTGTCTTACTTTACTGAACTAACGCGCACATATTCTATAGAAGGTAAAGGAGGCATCTGACGAGTGTACATCCTTTGTTCCAGGGCATAATAAATTAAATCACTGCAAGCAATATATCACCGTTAGGTAATTGATGCTTCACCGCTGCAGTCTACGCCTAGTGAATTCCCAGCTGTCTATTACTTCTCGAATCGTATTGTGTGTGGTATTGATTTTCGGCTATTTCACACCATACCTACTGGAGCATATGTGTGCATGACTTAACTCCTTTTCATGTGTTTGAAATTCCATTATATTGTGATTTGAAGTGTAATTAGTCAAAATATTATCTCAAGGTTACCATTTAAATTTGTATTGAATCCTTGGCGTCTTTCTTCTTTCTCTATTAACGTAAAGGATTGAAGTGGTCACCCACAAATACTCGACTTGGACGAAATTAATTTTGGCCTGCTAAATAAATGTAGTTTTGCTATTTTGGCTATGAATATTCTAGCACCCTTATTTGGCTACTTATGATTGCTGTACATTTATTTTTAATTATTTTCCAGTATTAGATTCGCATTATTTTAAATGATCTGTTAATTGTTTAAATAAAATTGCTCTGCAGATTATCTCACTAGCCGGTGCCAAAAAAGTTTCATTTCTTGTTTATAGCTACTCATCTTATCCTTTTGTGACAACATAATTCGTTAATACTAGCTTGAAAAATATATAACCATAAAAAATAGGATTAAACAATTTAAAAATCATTGCTTGCGCGGGTTGTGATAATAATTATTTAAATCAAGTTTACGAGATTGATACAAACCTTCAGCTACACGTGCTGACGTGTTTCGACCTTCTATGATCATTGTCAGAGACATTATAAAAAATGGACCAGTAAAAAGTTAAATGCTATAAAGTAATAATTAATATCAGGCACTGAATCTGGTAAAACGGTACTCATTGAAAGGACGACGTGATAGAAACAGGTTAAACTGGATCGAAACATCAGTGAAATGTTATGCAATAATACTGGTTGGGGAATGTTAAGAAATCTTTCTTAACGCAAATGAGATATTTAAAAAAACATCTACACGATCAAATCCTTCCGTGGATTTTTTTGCGCGAGTGGGAGGCACTTCTCTCATTTGGAGAAAATCCATAATAGTTGCAGCGTAAGGTTTTGTGACTTCCTTCTCTTGTTTAGGCCTCGTATTGTAACGCTCCTTCTCTGGTGTACAAGGCGTTGTTATTTTGGCAAATCTAGTTAATATTAATAAGTTCTTGCCGTGTAATAAATCTCATGGCGTTGAAAAATTCAGTTAAGTAGCAACACTGGTAACATGCCGAACAATTACGGTTAACATCAACAGATTGATGCGTTATTTTGTAAATACAATACATGATAATGGCTAGTGCACATGAACGTAATGCTATAATACTCTAAATGATGAGAATAGTGTGGTAATTTATAATGAACACAGAAGCGTAGTACTAATAATCTAGTATATAAGCACAGATAATTAATTCTATCAAGTGATACTTCAGTATCGTACCGTGAATATGATACAATATATTAAACCATGCTAACTACGAAAGAAAATGGCGACTCGTTTTGAAATAACACATTTCGGTACTTCGCTTCTTTGTCTACAACATGGTTTCAAAAAAGTAGCAATATTAAATTAAATCAACGGTAGTTAAGACAGCTGGATACATAAACATGTAATGTAGCTCTAAATAAGATTTTTCGGTCTATATATTTGTACATATATGATCGTAGCGTGTCACGATTTGGGATTGTGTATAGTACCGGTTTTTATGTAATAGTTAATTTTCTTTTATGCTGTGACATGATATTTTTCGTTAATTTGTTTGTGGTTTCAAACAATTCTGTATGTATGATCACTATTTCCCGTAGTTATACCTAATTGCTATTTTGTGATTTATCTAGTGATTTGCCACGTTATGTTACTTTTTTGCATTGATTTTTCAGTTTTGAAATTTAAAATATAAAATAATGCTACGAATTTTACTGCTGTTGCTTCACGTAAACGCCTTGCTTTTTTTAGTTTGTCATGTTTTCGTAATAATGTTTTTTGTTGCTTGTCTATTTAAAAAAACATTCGCGATACATTTTGCACAACGCGATTAATGTATTGACAAAATTAATGTAAATTTATGGTTTAATTCCTCTTTTTCAAAATCTTTATTTCTATTTGAAAAGTTCTTTCCTATTCTTTTGGTTCATGATTGATTTGCGTTTATTTTTACACGTTATTGGATAAAAAGGCTTCTTTGTACTCAGTTGTTAAAAGAATATTTACAATAGTTGATAATGTGAATTTAATTAATATTGCTGATGTCATTAGGTATGTATAAGTATTCCGCGTTCCTGTTTCATTATGTTCTTATTCAGTCCTTCTAGTGTTCATTGTATTCTAACGTGAGTTAAGTCAGTGCGGACTTACTGTGTATCATTTTCATTCTGTGATTGTATTGTAAATACGATCTGGGGTTGTTTATGAACACTGGGAGTTTTTCCTTTTTAGATCTTAAGACGAACGAAATATGTCGTTTGAAATAATGCAGTATAATAATAATAATAATAATACACACACAATAATAATAATAATAATACTTGATAAATAGGACGCGGGAATCAAAATTCAGTCGCGTCAAAGAATTTAATTTAACGACCTTTTATGGTAACTAGCTGAGCGAAGGCAATTTGATTTTTGTAAATAATTGATTTTGTTATTAAATAGTGTTTGCATAAATCAAAATTTTAGTGTCCGCTAAGTGGATTCCAGGAAAGGCTGTAGGGCAGACTAAGATGGCCTCTCAACTAGACCCTAGTTGTCTTACGATTTCTGTAAATCTGTCTCTATTTTTGTGTCTCCTCATTAGTGTGTATGGTGCGTGGCGATCAGGTAACCGATAGGACGAACACTGGTGTCCCTTCTTCCACTTATTTGAAGCAGAATCCTTCCAAACCATGGTATTGCGCTGGCCATCGATTTCAGTGGCTTTGAGTTTCTGCAATAATTTTCACTCCTGCCATTTTAACACGAAAATGAGTTTCTTCAGCTATTTTGTTACAAGGTGTATGCGTAATTTCGTCACTAACCACACTTCGGACAAAATTTGGCAATATAAGAATTTACAAGCGTGTGACGTGCTGCGCTTCTGAAACAAGGGTTACTCATAATCAATTAGCAAAATGACAATTGTTGAGCTGTCAAAATATGTGGAATACCTTGGAAATAATTTATAGAGCAAATTTGTCAAAATGCTTTAACCGTATTATGACTAAGATGTCTGTTGAAAAATCCTTAGGTCCGATTTGGAATACTGCACTAGCTAGTGGAAGAAAAAGGCGATTGCATGAATTGGTAACTGAAGCTAGCTCCAGTAAAAGATTAAGAACATCAGATTAAGATTGACTAATTAGTGGGCTTTTATTCAACAAATGAATAAACAATTATTATGAATATAGTCTTCAAAATTTCATCTCTAACTGTTCATTTGATTTTAAAACAAATAGTGACTTCAACCTTAATTTTCTGTTTTACACCCCCACCCTACCCATTGGAAATATTATAATAATACAATAGTTATAAGTAATAATTTGTCTGACGCGTGCAAAGGGTAAATCAATGTCTATTGACTGCAATTTCATTTAGATGTACGTACATGTGTATCAAAATAAAATAATTTAACCAAGTTTTTTAGTTATGCATACACATACACATGGACATGCGTGGCGTGCGCCAATAACTGTTATTAACTTCTCTATCTTGAGTACAACCTAGTGGTTTGAATTGTAATTGAACATGTGCAATAGTCTTTCGGACTTCTGGTTTAATCACTCATGGCATGTTTTTATGACGAGTGTTTCTGAATTATAGGTCTCCCCCATCTCAGTTACGTCATTTACACTGAGTGTGTTAAAAACGAATAGTTATTGCATGCAATCGATAAATTATTATTCAGCCACTCTGGTCGAAATTAGTTAGATGAAAACAACGGTTATGAAAATGTACACACACACAAATATGTGACACGCGAATATCTAATGAAAGGTCAGTCTGAGGTATATAAATATTATGACTAGAGGAAATAAAACACTTGCTTCATTTGTTTCGTGAGATGCAACTGATGAAGGCCTACGGTAAGATGGGCCGAAATATCTTGCTAAAAGAAAATTACTGGAACAATGAAAGCTGCGTTAGTCAAAACGCAGATCAGGTAAGATGTCTTTAGACTTAACTTTCCGATATATTTTGCTTCTTTTGATCGCCTGAGTTGACACAATCGGTTATATCAAAGATTATTTTGGCTGATTAGCTTATGTTTGTAGCAGGTGGATAAACGCCACGATTAATGTTTTTGTTTGTAGCGTTTCTATAGTTGGGTAAACTAGCAATGCGAAACTTATTAATCTGTGCATTTACGCTTACTGCTGGTCAGTGACATGTTCCTTCCAGTAGATTATTTGTCTAGATGCACAAATGACATCCAAGTACATTACGTAAATGGATGGAAACAATTTCCTAGTCAATAAATATATGCATATATATTTGTTTATTTGCGCTTTCATCACAATATATGCCTTAGTGTTGTATCTCTAAATTTTACCCAAAAGGAGCGCTTCATATAGGAGGATTTACTTTTTTGTATCCTTATGACTTTCTATGTTCCTTATTGTACATAAAATGCATTCCTAGTTTCGGAGGACTAACATGTGAATTTTTTACATATGTCAGAATAAACTAAGAATTGTATAGTGTAGAAAAGACAATTCATCCAGTAGACCGGTTTCGTCCTTATTGGTAACTCATCATGTACTGGCCAGAATTTGCCGCGGACAGGACTCGAACCTGGGCACGTCTGCTTCGGAATCTGGTGCCCTAACCACTGAGCCATTCTGCCGCACATTACACTGCACACAATTTTCAGTTATATACTAACTAATGTAACTTGGTTAGTCTATTTTTCCTTTATGAAGAGCTCATATGGCATCCATTTAGACCCAAAGTTCCAACTAACCATCCCTAATCTATCATTACTGAACAGACACCAAACTACATGGGGAAGTGGTATTTAAATGAACATTTATATAATTAAAGGAACATTGGTTGCGCGGGTGGTGATAACAATTATTATAATCAAGGTTGCGGTCTTGATATAAACACCTGACCCATTAATTACCTACATATGTCAGTATAAACTAAGAATTGTATAGTGTAGAAAAGGCAATTCATCCAGTAGACCGGTTTCGTCTTTATTTGGGAACTCATCATGTACTGGCCAGAATTTGCCGCGGACAGGACTCGAACCTGGGCACGTCTGCTTCGAAACCATCCTGCCGCATCCTGCGACAGGATGGCTGTGGCTAGAGCACCAGGTTCCGAAGCAGACGTGCCCAGGTTAGAGTCCTGTCCGCGGCAAATTCTGGCCAGTACATGATGAGTTCCCAATAAAGACGAAACCAGTCTACTGGATGAATTGCCTTTTATACACTATACAATTCTTATTTTATACTGACATATGTAAGTAATTAATGGGTCAGATGTTTATGTCAAGATAGCAACCTTGATTATAATAATTGTTATCACCAGCCGCGCAACCAATGTTCGTTTAATTATATAACATATTTATTTATTTATTTGGCATGCCCGCTTCGTTGCAACACTGAAATTAGTGTTTAGTTCCTAGTTGAGTATTGTTGTATCAACGATAGAGCTGAAAATCACCTGCTAATATACAATAGTAAAATATTCTACATTAAAATAAAAAATGAGTGAATACTATTAGATTTAAGGATAAACGAGATCTTTTGCAGCAATCTATTCATGAATAAAATCATTTTATGTGTTATTTACTTCGAATTAGACTAGTGAATTAAATAGGTAAGGTAGACAGCAATAGGAATAAGGAAATGACTCGTGTTTCAAGTTATTTGTAAAAAGTAGTACCAACAGAGTGGATGGCTCTGTATTGGATTTTGGGGAATTACAAATATCATCGTCTATTACGCAAGACCAATATACACATTTCTTGCCTCTGCGACAGTCGAATTGCTCAGAGTGCTTGGAAATGTATCTTGTTCAGGCCTAGAACACAGGAAAGGTGATTTTTTCCTTAACCAATATAAAATTGGCCCGACTATGCATAGCATTGCTTGGAGCGCCTCCTCCCAATCATTCTGCTAGTGGAAAATATGATTTTTTTTAAAAACTACCAGATCTGGATTTTGGTCATGAGCAGCTTTCGATCACCCTATGGATTACCAATGTGTTCGTTACCAAACTAGGCGAGAAATGGAGCTGAAAGAGACTGGTCCATGCCGAAAATAGTTGTGACACAGAAATTAAGCTTCAATCTTGAATTTAGTATTGATCTGGTCGTGGTGTAGTTAAATGTTTAGCACTTAAGGCGGCATCCTGCCACATGATGTAGACTTAAATCATGCAAACGAAAGATCTATCCATGAAAAATATATTCATGCTCAGATCGATCATATTTCAGTAAGCAGACAATCGTTGTCCACTTTAATACATCAGAGCATACCATAGGTGATTGACAGATTGAATCAATAGAACTAACTAATCTTTTGGCCGCTGGTATTCCGTCCGGATGCACATGCACCGAAAACATGCAAATTTGCAGTGAGCATTTATGCTACTGCTAGGCTACTTGAAACTACAACTGATAGCGTACTAAACAGTATCTGGAATGCCATGAAATAAAAGCTTAAACGTCTCATTTTGTCTTGTCCTCCGACGATAACACCTGAGCAGCTATATGTTGTCTCTACTAAAACCAATGCTCTTCACCACGCTGCATCTGCTACGAAACTAAGAAAATATCACGCTCCAGCCCGTAAGATTTGTAAGTGTTTGCTTTTAGCTGCACAGAAGATATGGGCCAGTCCTAGATATTAATGTTGTTGCTAATGCGTCGGAAATAGCGTAGAAATGTAATAACCTCTTCTATTGGTATGCTCAAAACAGAAGTGGTAGTGTTAGTCGTTCTGTTAATGGTTTACAGGTGCCTTTATTGTTTGTAGCGTCTAATTATTGAACGCGAATACACTGTGAGCAGGTTAGAGAGATAAGCTACAGCGCACCAATATTGGTGCTTATGAAGTTTTCATCAAATACGATCTGATTCTCAACTTTTTGAAAACGGTCGTTATGGCCAATTTTCAGTCAAATCTTGACAGCGCGAGTCGGGATCCTGTAGCTAGTCATCAATACATTCGTCTACCTAGAATCTCTATCTACACCAGTCGAATCGGTTTCTGCCAAGATTTCCAGAAAAATTACCTGCAAAATGTATCAAACTTTTCGGAATTTCATGTGTTGTACTTAATACCAAT
The DNA here is from genome assembly GCA_029291075.1 of Eudiplozoon nipponicum. Taxonomy (NCBI): domain Eukaryota; kingdom Metazoa; phylum Platyhelminthes; class Monogenea; order Mazocraeidea; family Diplozoidae; genus Eudiplozoon; species Eudiplozoon nipponicum. The sequence continues at coordinate 137,759 of JAQBSW010000158.1, read as the reverse complement.
TGCATCTTCTTCCTTTAAAATATACTGTTGATTCTCTTCTTTGCTCCAGTCTTAAAACGCCTAGCGTCTGGACAGCACTATAAATCGCTATTTTCATGCTTTGGTTTGGATCATTACTAGCTTAGCGTCAGGAGGTACAATTTACGAGTTGATCAGTTATTTCCGGAATCTCTTTCGTTTACAATCACTATTGAACCTTGTTAATAGAACTCCACATGTGTTAGTTGGGGCACTGTTTAAGACAAATAAGATTAATTAAAGAGGCTTAGTTAATTCTTCCTTAGTGTGGTATGCTCATCGTGCTGTATAAGTAGACTTCCATTTATGTATGTATGTATGTATGTATGTATGTATGTAAGTATGTATGTATGTATGTATGTATGTATGTATGTATGTATGTATGTATGTATGTATGTATGTATGTATGTATGTATGTATGTATGTATGTATGTATGTATGTATGTATGCATGCATGCATGCATGTATGCATATATGTATGTATGTATGTATGCATGTATGTATGTATGGATGGATGGATGTGTATTTATGTATGTATACATGCTTGATTTTATGTAGGTATGTGTGTGGATAGGTAGTTATGTAGGGAAATTATGTGATTATCTGAGATGGCATAATTTACAGTTTTTGCATCTTTCGAAAAAAATAAAGGTAGTTCCGTGATTTGGTAAATGTTTTGTCTCAATCTTTATTTTAGTTGTTGAAATAATACTCTTTCGTCAGTTTTACTTGATTCTACTAAGTTTCTTCTAACTAAACCCCCATTTATAATATTTATTTATTTTAGTTATTCTGCTGGTTCTGTATAATTGCTTCAGATTCTTAAATAAATCGTGTTCCTTTGAGAAAAACCATGCGAGATATCGCGCAATGTTTTTGATTATAAGTTAATTTTAAAAGATTAGATTTTTCTATCTCTGTTATGACTCTGCTAGCACATTTTCCCTTCATCTCGTCTGACTGCAAAACATTTTTTGCTAAAAAAATAGAAGAATCGTGTTCACTTTAGACTTTTTTCTAACTTATCCCGTAGCTTCTGAAACTTCTCACTGAACGACTTACGTTGCAGGCCAATTTACTCTGTCGTGTTATTTGCTAACTTACCATTACTAAAAGGTCACAATTTACACTATTTTTAAAATAATATATGATGCTTTGGTGGATTCTGCCGTTAGCTGTCATCGTTAACTAAGCTGGCAAAATAGATCCAAGATAATTTAGGAGCGCAGCGACTGGTGATATTATGCTGTTACTAAAGCTCGTGGTCAATTGCAGTGGAGTTACTACTTCGACTATCTGTACACTATTTATGAGACCATCGGTGAAACTACATAGTTCACTTTATCTTAATAATCATAATTTTTTATATATGCGTTAAGTTCAATCGCGTGTTTTAGTCATGCATGAAGTTATTTGATAGCGACAGGTGGCTTCACTTTTAAAACTTCTTTGTGACACATCAATGAGTGATTTTCAAACTTATTTTATTTCTGTGCAACAAGTGTCTTTACGATAAGTATATTAAATGACTACTCTCATTCTTATTTACGTCGGATCATGGTCAATTTAGGAATTATTTAAATAATAACTATTCATTTCTTTTTGAAGAAGCCTCTCTGAATAAACATAAGTGCTAGTATAGGCTGATAAATGTGTAATTCAATATTTTGCTTTGAAAAAGTGGCGCTAAGTGACTGCTTTCAACTTTTAGCACTGTTTCATGCTTAACTGAAAAAAGCTTAAATATCTTTTTCTACTATTTGCACCCTATTTGAGTAGGATTATTGATTTTCCATATTTTTGCGTATATCTATTTGTACTACAAGTTTTGGTGATGCGAGTTTTCAAATATGACGCAATAAATAATAGTGAAGGGAAAAATGAATAATCTGTGTCGTAGTTCTTGAGGAATTAAATAAGCTCTCTTATTCAGGCGTTCACCTTGTGCTGTTGGAAATGCAAATTTTGCCTAGTGTAAGGCTCCCGAAACAGTGTGCTATTTTATCGGCACAAAAACGAAGTGGAACAAGCTTTGCCTTGGACAGGTAAACCAGAAAGTGTAAAATATAATTGTTGAAATAATTTTAAGTTGTATTATACCTTTGAACCCATAAAACATGATGTTTTATAATCGCGGTTGTATAGAACTCAAATGTGTATCTGTTTTATAAATTAGACATACTGCACTGAGTAAAAGGTAAATTCAATTAGCACCAGAAGGATATACCGAATTCTCTAGAAGCAAAAGATATAATGAGTTTGCTACATGCTAAGCTCTGCGGATAAAAATTGCATCCTGATATATGCGAGTAGGAAAAGTATGTTCGGGCATTTGTTTGAACTGGAGGTGATTCATGCAACTGATTGGTTTTTTCATTATTTCATACTGTCCACGTTTAAACTTCCTATTTCTTATCGTCTTTATATATATATATATATATATATATATATATATATATATATATATATATATATACTTGAGAAGAAAATATGAAAGAAAACGGTTCTTGTTTCTGTTTAAATTTATTTTTGTCTCTTCACATGGATGGGTTACTATGAAGAGATGTAATTTCGTATACGTGACGCATAATTAGCAATCAGTGCTATACAAAATGTACGGCCCAATCTTGTTGACATTAGCATATTATAGCAGTACTTGATTCAACTTTACATTTTTTTATTGACAGTGAAGTTAACTCAAGTTTTCCTAATATACGCATATGAATAAGAGATTTCACCGCTTATTCTCTAGTATTAATCAACTAGTTATGTAGCTTGTTTAGGCGTGGTGCCTTCCCGAGTATCTGCCGGTAAGCATGTAAAATATGCTGCAGTGGCATTTCGCCTTTTGTTAAATATTACTTTTGCATGCCTTCTGATTCCTTGTAAAACAACTATCCAGCAAGTGCGCTATGCTAAATACCTACGGACAGGTTGTTTCTGTGCTTTTAAAAGTTAATATTTGTGATACATTATGTGATGCTTATTTCTTTTAATTTGTGCTTACTTTTACTACTTCTAATTTGTACATTTCTGCCCAATAAATTTGCTTTCGATTTTTATTAAATTAAGCATTGCGTTAAAGACAAGGCAGTAGGGATATTGTGTGTGCTATGATTAGAAACATTTTCAGTATTATTTGCTATACAATATCAGAAATCATGAAACGTATTCGACTCGTGGCTGAAATTAAACGTGCAGAATGTCTTAAACACCATGCAATGTCATTAATATGCAAAGAAACCATTTAATAGGCTACATTTATGTGTAGTTCTGATAATGACTTTGCTGGTGTGCGTTTTTTTAACTGACGCATTGATCACTATCAATTTCTTCAAATATTTTAAGAAATGTGTCGTTCAGCTTCAACGCGTGCATGTCGATTAATGTTAGACAATTTAATGGATACTTTTGTGCATTGAAGTTCAATACATTTGCACATGATTTGGAAACCATAAATTGTGCAAACGATTAGGAGAGACTGATAAAGAGTACGGTGGAATCATAAATTCTCAGTCTAAACTATGCTGAAATTCAAATTACGATGATGAACATACCTCTGGCTTTATTGATTTTAAACATGTGATTTACTTCAACACCTATACAACTAGATAATATGTCAGTACGTATTAGGTGTTGCGAACCCAGTAATAAATTAGTTAATTTGTGACCAGAAGGATAAACCAAAGACAGCATGAACGGAAAGTATAATCTCATGCACATTCGTTTCGTGCTTACTGGCGACTCATCAGTAGGAGCCGGTATTACGCCCTTTAACCACTATATATTTGGTAGAAGAATGTGGAATAATAGGACGGTACAATCTCCTAGACGAATGTGTAAACCTGTAATAGTGAAGCTAACATCATATAAAGTCAACGACAATGCGACTTCAACGCTAGCTCACACTATATAATATATATACCGAGTCTGTAAAGGATACTAACACTATGGCTATTGTGTTAGTAACCGATACCAACATTATTGTACCGAAAAGGTACATGGTAATAACACTATGGTTTCCGAGTCGGTACATGGTACCAACCTGATGGATATCAATTTATGCTATAGTTCACCGAAATTGAGAATTACAACAATTTCTGAACACCTGTTACTCCAGTAAATCCATACACTCTGGCCTTGATCGATATCAGTTATCACATTTCGCGGTAAGCATGACATCATTCAATTCAATATATAACAGTTAAATACTGTTTATTGCCAGTAAGCTCGAAACGAATGTGCATGAGATTATACTTTCCGGTCATGCTGCCTTTGGTTTATCCTTCTGGTCACAGATGGACTAATTTGTTACTAGGTTCGCAACACCTAATACATACTTGCATATATATTAGCTCTCCGCAACAAACAGTATTTAACTGTTATATAGATAATATGTCTTCATATGGATTTACGATTAAAGGAAACATCGGCAACCCTATGAAATATCAAAGTTTGATTCAATTTTGGATAAAACTTGTATGACGACCAAGGACTGTAAATTACTTCTATTCAGACCAATATATTTTATATACTTTAATAATAACAAGCACAACATTTATGCGGTTCGCAAGGAATCTACGCTCGATGAGCTTCTGGGTTACTTTATCAGGGGACTGAATTTGAGATTATTGTCGCCTCTTTTTCAAATCTGATTTTCATCCTACTTTTATGCCGCTTGAGTTTTGGTCCAAATAACAGTGAGATGTTCGTAAGAATTGCGGAAGTGGTACAGCGTCTGAGATACCAGCTGCTAAAGCTGGACAAAAGGTCCAAAGTAACCTTAATAAAATCGCAATTGCAGGGTGAAAATATCATGCTGCTGATACAATCCATTTATGGTGACCTGAGCGAAATCTCAGTTGATATACCGCCCGGGAGGTTTTCTGGACTTATGCTAGAGTATGGTTCACAATAGCCTATATTACAAACTTGGAAAAATTTAGTGGCATTTATATCGAAGTAAATCTGCATGGTAATTCGTTGTAGAATCTAAAGTGACAAAAGTTCGAGTGTAAAATGCTCGTCTAATATCTAAAACTTCAGTATGCATACCATTTTTGATGGAATATCCAGTATTAATTTTCGATTTAATGAGTCAAATACAAAGACGGCTACACTGGTACGGAGATATACATGTGGCTGTTAAAGTAACTAACGTAGGACCAAAATATTACCCAAAATCCATGTCATTGTCGAAATCTATCATTTTCCTTTATAAGATTCACGTGAAGTTATGAGACGGCGTAAAAATATTTGAAGAGAACAACTTGCTTACATCTTGAGTCAAACTTTTACTACGTTTGTTTGCGCATGAATTAAAGTTTCGATTTTTGAAGGTCGGTTGGATGGTTGACTCGTTGTAAGTGAACAGCATGATTTCCTCATTCCAAAGAGTATGAAATTTGTTTTTCGTCGCGCTAAAAACCATCGCTCTACTATCCTTAACTAAAGTTGGTAGCAGATTGTCGATGCCTGCCGTTTTTTACTTTTAAGAGTGAAGATGGCAATGAATGTCTCTTACTGAAACGGCGATTTGAAACTGGTGTTCAACATCGTTTATACGGACATGCTTTATCGGATCGGCCTCAGTCTCTACTAGAACCCATCGTTGATCAGGATGTCTAGTTGATCAATTTATAAGACACCGAACTTGTTCACATCTTCAATTTCATTCATTAAAAATGAGATTTTAAAATTTTTGTCACTTTCAGGATGTGCATTAATCAAGCAATGAACGATTAGCTTCATAAATAGGATCGATAAATCTATACATTATGATTTTATGAATTTAGCGACGGTTGTCAATTTTTACCCTTAACTAACGTTGATAGCGCCAGTAAAGATGACATTTAAAAATCATTTTTGTAGACTACATAAACAGCAAACCATTTTTACCAAACAACCACGCAACACAGCATAACTGCCTTCTGTTTCATTCATTATCGTAAGAATGTATTGAGGTTTATTGCAAAGCCGAAATCTTTATTTACATAGCAATTTTATTATTTCCGACTTAGATAAATACTGTTTGGGTTTTTAGCCGTTTCAAGTTAAACGCATATCAGAGTCATGGAGATTTTCAAAAAAACGATACTATTTATTTGCACTCTAGACGAGACTGTTTTATTGTTATATGTAAAGTGGAGAAAGGTGATTCTGTAGGTCTTATTGCAATACAAAAATAGTTAACTTAGTGCTTCTACGCGCTATCGTCAAATCTGCAACAATGTATAAAATGTCAGCTACATCCTGGTACGCATTAGTCGGTTATGACTTATATTAGGGAACTGCTCACCATATTGGTGTTGATTTTTTTAATTTAATGAATTCAAATGCTTTTCTCTTAACAACTGGCTTCCACATATTCACACTTTCTGAACTGCACAAAATTTCACAAATATTTTAATTAATGCGTAAATGTTGTTTTCCTTGTGCATCACTGTCATTTTTTTGTTTTATTCCGCCTTTTTCTTGTGTGGCATAATTGATAGCACTCGTAGGTCGGTGAAATCTTGATTATTTCACATTTCCAGATGCACAGATTTTGTTTTTCATTGATTGATGGGTTCTCACTTGTCCATTCACCCTGAAGCCATTCATCATCTGCTTTTCTGGCGTTGAAATCAGATTTTCCGATTTTTTTCCAAATTTTCGGGATTTCATTTCCAGTCCCATTTTCAGGGTTGACAATACTCACAGGAAAAAAACAACTTGTGGAAAATGTGACATCTTCATTCAAATGACAAAACTGTCCTGTTGATTAAAAGATTATTTATTAAATAAGTTTTTGCGTATTGTTTAAAGCGTATTTCAATCCTTACCAATACGATGAATGTGTCTATAATAAGGCTATTTATAAATGTTCGAGCCCCATTCGCGGGAACTTCTAGCGAATATTTACGAATTCTCGACAACGAAAAAACTTGTCTACTTGATGAATTACCTTTGTTGCCTTATACATTGTTTAGTTTGTAGTTGACAAAATATACATGCAAATATGTATGCATTCATGTATATTTATATGTATATACGCTTGAGTGTAAATGTTGTTTTTTTCGGACAGACGTAAGAAACGGATTGTTCGGAGCAAGATTTTAAAACGATTGCCTTATTTTTTAATTGAATGCCACTTTTACTGATCTTTTCTGTGGTAGTTAAGCTTCATTAATAACTTAATTCGTAACTAAATTTCGTATGAATAGTGCCTAAGTTTTTGCTTTTTTCTTATTCCTTGTTTATTAGTAGTAGGTCGTCAATTAGCCCTGTTATATCACCTGGTGTTGTAGCTCCGCACCAACAACCAGGCCTACTCAAACACACCGTTGAACAGTTGAAGGCACTAAACATTTCATCAGAGAGCAGTGGTCAAACAAAGGGAACTGCAAGTGTAGGTGGAACTAACAGTTACGGCTCAGTACGCAATTCAGTCAGAGGCAGTTTATCAGGCACTACCAGCCCTCGAGTGGCATTGCTGCCAGTTGGTAATGGAACTGGTGCTATCGGAATGGGAACTAGTGGAGGGCCTCTTGGATTTGGTACCGGCACCGGCCGTCATAGCAGTGGCACTGGAAAAATGTTACCGTCTTCAGTTGGCGCATCGAGCATTCCATTGCCTATGAATAGACGACCTTCGAACTATTGTAAGCTGTTCGCTTTTTTTCTTAAAATAATTTATTCCATCGCGTTTCAACATGTTTAGCTTTGGTGGCTTCATGAACGAAGGGAGTTTGACCTTTTTGTTTATATTGAAAACTAGAAGTTGTACTATTAAGTTTTACATCGGGCTTGACCTTATTCTCAAATTGCTTTCCATAACTTCCAAGGTATCCTGAGTAAATTGACCTAAGTTTAATTTTTTTCTGCACCTGGTTGACAAGCTGTGTGCGAATGCTTATGAACAGTCATCTGAACGATATACAGTTCGTCACCGCCTATTGGAATACTCTAGTAATATCTATTTTTTCTCTTAGACCAATATATGTATCCTCTACTGCATCGACTACGTAATTAATACGTAAAAAGTCATTTAGACTTTTTTCATTGAAATAATTTTGTTATTTATAAGAATAGATAGACCCCTATCTTTTTATTTGTCAGTAGTCTTTTGTTTTTAAAATCTCACCTTTACGTAATAATGCTCTGAAGTGTGATAATTTAATATAATTGCAGTCTCTCAAATCAATAGCTTGATGAGCAGTCATCGACGTAACTCATATTTTGAATGTCAGAGTTTGTGATTCCTTATATTGAATAAGTTCCATTCTATTAATTTATTATAAACTTAAGGAGAATATACATATTTGTTTGCAAGCCATATCGTAAAAAAGGATCAGTCTTTCATACAGTGTGATTCAGTAGAGTCATGCGGTTATCTGGCCAAAAGCCAAGGATTTGCAACTGGACAATTTGTGGACCAACAAAGACATTAGTTAATTAAACGAACATTGGTTGCGCGGGTGGTAATATATCATATTGTGGTCTTGATATAACATTTGACATTTCTACATATGTCAGTATAATACAATTCTTAGTTTATACCGATCATATGTGGCAATTAATGGGTCATGGGTGTTTATATCAAGACCGCAACCTTGATTATAATAAAGACATTAGTTAACTTTTCTTATGCTGGCTATAACTATGTCACAGTACTAAGAATTTAGTGTCACAAAACGCCTTTTTAATTATTTTCTCTAGAGCTAGTATTGGTTAATACGACATATGATGGCAGCTATTGGCAGATTCTACTAGAGTGTCATTTGACATCACCGTAGTTCTTGTAATGACAATATTTACACTGCTGCTAGGTCGAAAATTCTAGAGTCGTTTTTTTCTAAATACACAGACGATATATCTTACGTAATAGGCAATTTTGTAAAATTATATTTTAATACATTATCGCAATGTTACCGATTATTTCAAGTTAATAGTTCGAGTGATGCACTCAACTCTGCAAATGTTCACTAGATTTCGACGATAGTTACAAAACTATGAATTGCAATATTTTAGATAATGTTTAAGAACGTGTAAAAATTGTGTGTAAGATTAGATCTTATTCAATCCATCTGGTAAATGTTAACTTATTGATTTTATGGGTTTATTGTTACCTTTCTTCGTATAGCCGGTATGGCGAGTGCCGGACCCCTGTCACCTGCAGGCAGCATAGTAGGTGGAAGCTCCACTTCAGATTATAACGACTGTGGAGCTGCAAGCAACAATGGTTTGGACCAAGGTAGCTCTGTTTTCTCGCCATGTGCCAGTGACATGTGTTTTGATGCTGAGGGTAGCAGTCATAGTCCTTTCTCGCCTCAGCCGTTACACATGATGACCGGTCGTAGTGATAACAATCACGTTATGCAAACCTATATGCAAAGTGTTGATGCCTATGCCAGGCAGTCCCAGATTGCAGCACACCAAAATGCTGAGGCCAGTGCTGCTTCGAACTTCATTGTTGGTCAAGCGCCATCGCTAAAAGTATGTCTACTTTTTTAAGTGAAATTATTTTTACATTAAGTACTCAGCTGCATAAACAGAGATCTATGTCTTTCTTGAAATGGATATCAGTATAGTCTACTTATATAAAGCAGAATTAATAAGACCTCGCTAATTGACTATGCTGTGTCAAATGGTTGGCTCCTTTACGCTGTTGGATAAATTTTCGAAAATAAATTCGGTTTGGGTTTTTTTGCCGACTCCTACACATTAGTAGCCCGTGGGAATGTGCAACCAAGTGTTCATTTACATTTTGGTATAAATATGTATTTTGTTGTTATGCGGCAGTAAAGCATCAATATATTATGCTGATTTAATGTTTATTATGAGTAGTAATAGTAGTAGTAGTAGTAGTAGTAGTAGTAGTAGTAGTAGTAGTAGTAGTAGTAGTAGTAGTAGTAGTAGTAGTAGTAGTAGTAGTAGTAGTAGTAGTAGTAGTAGTAGTAGTAGTAGTAGTAGTAGTAGTAGTAGTAGTAGTAGTAGTAGTAGTAGTAGTAGTAGTAGTAGTAGTAGTAGTAGTAGTAGTAGTAGTAGTAGTAGCAGCAGCAGTAGCAGCAGCAGTAGCAGTAGCAGTAGCAGTAGCAGTAGCAGTAGCAGTAGCAGCAGCAGTAGCAGTAGCAGTAGCAGTAGCAGTAGTAGTAGCAGTAGCAGTAGCAGTAGCAGTAGCAGTAGCAGTAGCAGTAGCAGTAGTAGCAGCAGTAGCAGTGCTAGCAGTGCCAGTAGCAGTAGCAGTAGCAGTAGCAGTAGGCAGTAGCAGTAGCGGCAGTAGCAGCAGCAGTAGCAGTAGCAGTAGCAGTAGCAGTAGCAGTAGCAGTAGCAGTAGTAGCAGCAGCAGTAGCAGTAGTAGTAGCAGCAGTAGCAGTGCTAGCAGCAGTAGCAGCAGCAGTGCGCAGGCAGCAGTAGCAGTAGCAGGCAGTGCAGTGCAGCAGCAGTGCCAGCAGCAGTGCAGTAGCAGCAGCAGCAGCAGTAGCAGTAGTAGTAGTAGTAGTAGTACTAGTAGTAGCAGTACTAGTAGTAGTAGTAGTAGTGGTAGTAGTAGTAGTAGTAGTAGTAGTAGTAGTAGTAGTAGTAGTAGCATTATATTCAGCGGCAGCATCAGCATCATTATTATTATTATTATTATTATTATTGTTGTTGTTGTTGTTGTTGTTGTTGTTGTTACTATAAATGGCCAGAGTGTATGGTTTAACTGGAGTAACAGGTGTTCGGAAATTGTTGTAATTCTCAATTTGGGTGAACTTTAGCACAAATTTATATCCATCAGGTTGGTATCATGTACCGACTCGGAAACCATAGTGTTAGTATCCGGTACTCATCGATTTCAAAAAAGGTATCAGTTACTAACACAATAGCCATAGTGTTAGTATCCTTTACAGACTCGGTATATATATTATATAGTGTGAGTTAGCATTGAAGTCGTATTGTCGTTGACTTTAGATTATGTTAGCTTCACTATTACAGGTTTACACATTCGTCTAGGAGATTGTACCGTCCTATTATTCCACATTCTTCTACCGAATATAGTGGTTAAAGGGCGTAATACCGGCTCCTACTGATGAGTCGCCAGTAAGCACGAAACGAATGTGCATGAGATTATACTTTCCGTTCATGCTGCCTTTGGTTTATCCTTCTGGTCACAACTGAACTAATTTGTTACTAGGTTCGCAAAACCTAATACATACTTGCATATATATTAGTTCTTCGCAACAAACAGTATTTAACTGTAATATATTGAATTGAATGATGTCATGCTTACCGCGAAATGTGATAACTGATATCGATGAAGGCCAGAGTGTATGGTTTAACTGGAGTAACAGGTGTTCGGAAATTGTTGTAATTCTCAATTTGGGTGAACTTTAGCATAAATTTATATCCATCAGGTTGGTATCATGTACCAACTCGGAAACCATAGTGTTAGTATCCGGTACTCATCGATTTCAAAAAAGGTATCAGTTACTAACACAATGGCCATAGTGTTAGTATCCTTTACAGACTCGGTATATATATTATATAGTGTGAGTTAGCATTGAAGTCGCATTGTCGTTGACTTTAGATTATGTTAGCTTCACTATTACAGGTTTACACATTCGTCTAGGAGATTGTACCGTCCTATTATTCCACATTCTTCTACCAAATATATAGTGGTTAAAGGGCGTAATACCGGCTCCTACTGATGAGTCGCCAGTAAGCACGAAACGAATGTGCATGAGATTATACTTTCCGTTCATGCTGCCTTTGGTTTATCCTTCTGGTCACAACTGAACTAATTTGTTACTAGGTTCGCAAAACCTAATACAATTTTTTGTTATTTATCTGTATGAAATGAACACTGTAATAGGCTAAGTTAACTTAGATGAATGACTGATTTTGTACTCAGCGGAAATATGATTAGTAGCCAGAATAATTAAACGAACATTGGTTGCGCGGGTGGTGATAACAATTATTATAATCAAGGTTGCGGTCTTGATATAAACACCTGACCCATTAATTACTTACATATGTCAGTATATATGTCAGTAGTTTATACTGACATATGTAAGTAATTAATGGGTCAGGTGTTTATAGTAGCCAGAATCACCGCGGTCGGATATCGATTCTTGGAACATAAATGACAAATTTCATTTTTAAACTAACTTATGCTTCCTAGTCGGTCTTTTCTTCCGGTATTGTTTTCGACCTAAAGTTCCAAGTTGCCAGTCAGTCTGCTATTACAAGACGGGCGCTATACCATCATGAAATATGTCAATAGACTAATGTATTATGACAAGATTTGAATGTATATTGTTGGCTTATTGAAACTTCAGGTCTAAAGCGAAACAGGATTATTCGCCTTGACAAACGACTGATTAATTTCAAATGTTGGCAGTAACGTAGGGGGTGAATTGAATATCTTTGAACCGATAGCACCAGGTTTCTATCACTGTTTTTATATTTTATTTTCTGTTTGGCTTATACCGCCAAGGAGATTACTAATTGGAAGGTTATGCCGATACTGAATCGGATTCACCTAATGTAAAGACTTAAAAATCTGAATAAAACTGAAAGTTGCAAGTAATACGTAATTATGTAGTATAGAGTCTTCTAGTATGACTTAGCTCAATGCTCCTGGGTTTTATCCCTATCGTTGTCAATTCTGGCTATTGATGGTTAATGCTTTTATAAGGACGACACTTCTATTTTATGAGCTATTTTCTTGCTGATATGCTAGTTCTCCACAAATAAAATTAAATATTGGTATTTCTCATGGCATACACATTTATATGGTAATCTATTTTTCTATTTTGCGTATAGGCCATGAACCAAGGTGTGTCTCTGATGAACAGCTTTGACCAACCTAATGGTAAGTCCTTATGGTTTCCATTCTTATTAGTTTTCAATGAAACCATCTCTTTAAATCAAGTTTGCGAGCTTCAAATAAACATCAATCTTATTGACTTTAATTATTCCAATAGCATGGCGAAACTACCGTCAGTTACACTTACTAACGCGCTTTGACCTTCCATGATCATCATCAAAGTACGACGGCAAACTGACTAGCGAGAATCAAGCCATAATGCACTTGTGGAAAGCAAAATGAGATATGCGGCTCCCACCTCTATTAGTCTCGCACACATTGTACTTGACTGGAAATATCGGCTGCATAATTTCGTTGCAGTCACGAACATTAACTTTCTGCAGCTTTCGCCGTATGTTTTCAAGTAATACGATTAAATAATCATTGATTGTGTAGGTGGTGTAAATAATTCTTCAAACCAAGTTTGCGAGCTTGAAATAAACATCAATCCCATTTAACCAGTCCAAGGACATAGCTGAGCTATCAATCGTTTAGAAATGTTGATATTCTGTGAATGCCAATCATATGTTTTTGTAAGTATTTTCAGTACGGTATTTTCAAACGACCTTCCTATCTTTTGCCCTGATTTTTTAACCGGTTGACGGTAATATCATTGCGGTTTATCATCTGATGTAATCCAAAATACAAAATTATAACAGATTACTTTTATTTGAATAAATGTCATAAATAACTTCTACACAAAGGACTATCAACTTTAATAATGGTGGGAAATCGATGTATCCTGGGTCTATTTGCTTTTTGATTCTGCATCATAGTGTATACTAAACTTGTGCCAAATGTAATAATTGTTTCTACTGAAAAAGAATGGCTTTTTAAAATGCGCAAAAGTAGAGGAAGAGTATTAAAGAAACTAAAGCTGGAAACTGTCGTACTACTATAAAATATGGTCTGCAATTATATACAGGTCATCCATTCTTTGTGAATGACTTTTATTCCCAATTCACACTCGCTATATTTGATAGCAACCACCCAAGGCTGTCGAACATCGTGTACCTGGAGTATTCGGTTGCAAGTCGTCTGCAGTCAGTTTCCTTCAACAACTAAAGCTTTCTTTTCGTGCGTGATACCTTTGCTCTCATTTCGTCCCTAATAAGTTAGCACCATGTGTTAGCTGGGAATTAAAATCCGACTTGAGAATTTACATGGGATCAGATGGCTGTATCTCGATATTATCATCATCGTCGTAAAAAAACAAATAGCAATGCAAAATTCGTCATTATTTGATGCTTTATTTTAATATAACCACGAGACAAAAATGATTTTCTCAAAATAAATAAGAAATATTACAAAGGTAATAACAATGACAACATATAACCATGAACAATACGCATTACAAGGTTCGCTTCTTATGGTTATATGACAGTGAAACATTAGTCACATTTGGCTTTTGTATGTCTATGCATGATGATGATCTATGAAGTGGAGGATCTAGTTAATATGAGTATATTTACCTGGATAACACGCAGAAATGAGTCAATGTAGACTCGTACATAACACTATTATGCTCAGTTTCGCTCGATATTAACGGCAAGATTAATACTACCGCGGGTCTAGCTAAGGCTCGTCGGTCATTAAGTCACTAATCCAAACTGTTTTTGATAGCGTGAGTTATTTTCCGCCTGTTACCGCTCTGTTTGCTTTCTCTGGAGCTGATATATACGTAAACAATTGAATGGTACATGGTAGTTTAATTTTTTTATCGGTAAGATGAATTAAACATTTGCAAAGCAAATTGAAAATGCTTTGTTTTATTTGAGCATTTTTTTAATAAATGCATGTTTATACGATACCGTTTAATTCTTTGATAAATTTATAACATCTGAACTAATTTTTTACTGTTTTACATATGTAATACTAATGATTTATGATTATTCTATTCTGTAAATCTACTTATAGGTCATAGCTACGTAATCTGCTTTCAGTGTTTACTTTTTTCTGTAACTGTCACTAAGCATTAAAATTTACTTTTTTTGTTTCGTGTACACTGCCTTTGAATGAATGGAACTATTGCTTGCTTGCTTGCTTTTGTATATGATTCTTTACATGGGTATGCGAATTATTTGTTCTAGTTGTGACTCCAAACACGAAACATAAAAAGCCGGTTATCGGCTACCAGACCCTAAGAAAGATACGCGGTAAGCCGCACATAACTTGACTTACTCAAATGTCCAACTTCTCGTAGTCAAGATTTTCTCATATTTTGTTCGCTTTTTAGTGTCTGTCTATATATATATTTGTTGAAATTTGCACGTTTTATTGATTATTTTTGATGTTTTTGCTGGTTTTATTGCTTACTCCACTTTGTACAAGTATTCGTTATTCCCCATCATGAATAAATGTAATTACTGTGTGTTATATGAAGGGCTGATCTAGGATTCTATAAATAAATTTTTTTGTTTCCTCTATAAACTGAACATAAAAACCCGGTTATTGGTTTTCAGACCCTAAGAAAGATACGCGGTAAGCCGCTCATAACGTGACTTACTCAAATGTCCATCTTCTCGTAGTCAAGATTTTCCCATATTTTGTTCATTTTTAGTGTCTGTTTATATATTTTTGTTGAAATTTGCACGTTTTATTTGTCGTTTTTGCTGGTTTTACTGCTTACTCCACTTTGTACAAGTATTCGTTATTCCCCATCAAGACTAAATGTGCTTCCTGTGTGTAATATAAACGGCTGATCTGGGATTTTATAAATATAATTTTTTTGCTTTATAAACAAAATATTGTGTATGAAGGCAAATTAAATTCACTAGGTAGATGCTCTTCGTCCTTGGCACTTATTAAGTCCATTCCAGAATTGCAGCAGCTGGTATTTTATCCAAAGACATTTTCTTCAGAATTTTGGAACTCACCCACTAAGCATAGCATAGTCCTTCATCGTAAATCGACTCACCTTACGGGGATTTGATAGTATTGCTGATGTCGCCTTGCCCGAATGCTAACTTGGCCATAATGGTGTTGTGAAGATGTTTAGTTTGCCTCAGTTCTGTGAGTTATCCTGATAAATTTACTCATAGTAGCAAGGTATTTCTTCTCTCTCTACCCCTCTCTCTCTCTCTCGTAAATCTCAATAATAATTTGTCTAAATTCACTTACATACTTTTTTTCACTCCTAATGGTTATATGGCAGTGAAACATTAGTCACTTGACTTTTGTGTGGCTGGACATGATGATGATGATGATTTGATAGTCAAATAGACTTGGCCGAGTATAGCTAACGTAATTTAAGCAGCTGTGAACTTTCGTACAACGTCTAGTAATGCCAAATAAATGAATTCAACAATTATTCGTTCAACTGATAGATATGGACTGCCTTTCAGACAACGATTGTTTGAAATATGAAATCCGCAGACAACGACTGCATTTAATTACTTGATATGAATCGCGACAATTGTGTTATTATTGGTCGTTATGAGACCTGTTGAATACATTCCTTTCAGAAATACGCCTCTGACAATTATTAAATGTAATTATTTCAGTTAAAGGCCTCAATCATTTAGTTATCTTAGCTTGTTCTAAAGATTGATGAAAGTGTTAATTATCGTCTTTCTTAATTATTTGGTTTTTAATGTGTTTAATTGTATTCAGTTGGCTCGTTTGAATACACAATGGGTTTGCGTATTCCGAGATATTTAATTCGCTAGTTAGTTAGAATTTTGCGCGTTAATTCTTTCACGTTTCAATAAAAAATTTCTCTATTCCATCAATAATGAATAAATTTGGATATTATACGGCATGTGATTCTCATAAAAACACATGCATATATATATATATATATATATATATATATATATATATATATATATATATATATATATATATATATACTGCAATCCACACTGGCGTTGCTACCATGTGGAAATGATAAATTTGCGCAACAAGGTGAAACGATCAACTACACTGGGAAAAATAGCACTTGTATATGTAACAGTGAACAATGCGCACAAATGGTTAATTCTCAAGCCATCAAAACAATAATGACTAGATCTCAGACATCACTTTGCAATACTGCGAGAATGACCTTTACATGCAAACACGCATACACACAAACACAAACGCATACACACTCACCAACTAGCCAAAACAAGAAACAGAAGTAAAAACGAGTCAGATTTGTTACCACTAGCATAATCAATTGAAAACCCAAAATGTATAAATATGTATGATTGTATAAGAGATGATTAGTATTCACGAAATAAATGGCCTTTATCCACTTTGTTATTAATGTGTTCTGTATTCCTAATTATAAATATACGGTGTTAAATTAAAAAGGCATGGATATTATAAATATATATATATATATATATATATATATATATATATATATATATATATATATATATATATATATATATAGCAGATTTAAGGATAAATTTATGATGGGTAAAGGATTAATGCATTAGGATCAAGAATATGTACAGATTCTGGATGATCATAGCAAACGAAGTATTTTTCATTAACTGTATGACAGTTTTTTAACAATGTTCTAGATCATTGCCTGTTTAAGTCAATGGCATGAATAGAGATGTTCACTCGGCTTACACTTTAAACATTTTTAGTTTTTTAAAAAAAGGAAGACTAAGCCGATAATGAAAACTGTTTCCTAACTATTTATTTGGCTTCGTTAGCTAATTACCTGGTGAAAAACATTTATGTATGCAAAATGGAGTAACTTTTTTATGGATGATAACATAGATTGAGAGTTATGAGATAATTTTAAACCTAGCATAGTTTTAAAAAGAATTTATCTTCAAGGAAGTTTAAAAACTACCAATTTACTTTACCAATACTTTGATGAAAATGCGGCTCTATATATAATAAACTAGGAAAACGCATAATGTTTAAATAAGGAAATGACGATGAATTGCAGATACGACATTGTCTTCGTAGCCGAATAAATAAAATGACTGCGTAAAGTAAGCTTTAAGTGCTGAAATTCGCTTGTTTGCACGTTTCTTTTCTTTTGTTCATGTGCATGTGTTTCTTGTAATTTGTGATTAACGCTTTATATTGTTGTAGTATAATAAAAGCATGTAGTTGTAGTAAATTCCACTGTCATTTTTACTAACAATTTATACAATATATCAGTTATTTTAACACCCTTGGACAGCGACAAATGGCGTTTTTATCTTTGTTTTACGAAAGTAATTCTTTAAAATTAAAAAGAATTTCTTGATTTCTGTGAATATATCAATTTATTTATTTTAAAATTTTTACGCACTCTGTTATAAGTTTCAGTTATAGGTGTCTCTTTCCAGTTCTTCGTGTCTTCAATGCTATTTAATGTCCTGTTAAATAATTAATCGTTTATTCATCTGTCTATATACCCACAGACTAGAATTGCATGTTCAGACTTTATTTTACACAAATGTTAACATAATGCTAGTTGTATACTATTTGCATTCTAAGCTCTCTTTAGCCATGTTTACATTTGTATGGAGGACCATCTTTTGCATAGGTTTCTTATTTTCATGCATTAGCGCGTCCTAATTAACATGATCAATCTAATTGCATATCGAAATGCGTTTACTGCCTTCCCAGGCTATCTTGTATCCCATATCCCGTGAGCGTCTAGCTAGATCTGATTCCTGAATATGCTCACATCTGTATGCATGAATAAGATAATAAGCTTTGAAAGGTATTTCATAGAAATCTGATGTAATCTTCTGGTTCGGTAGCTTATTTCCTAGTGTGTTTGTTTTAGTATCGTCGGATTTTGTATTCAGCTGTTTGTGTTCTTAATTTTTTTACTCAATTTGGAATCTGGTATACTATGATTCGGTGCCTTCTAACCATGTTTCACGTTTTACCCTCTCTGTGATAGAATCAGATTGTCTTATCATCCTTCATTGTCTTTTCTATCACTTTATCCGATATCCATTTTTCGTGCCTATTTCTTTCAACTCGATATTTCAAATTCACCGTTTTATGCCTTCTTCACGTAAGTGAATTTTAATGACTGTGGTCGGCTTAAATACATATAATGCTGATAACATACACACGAAAAGACTTGAAAGATCTACCATAAAATTAACATGCACATAGGCTGACTCACACTGTGTTCACATATATATATATATATATATATATATATATATATATATATATATATATATATATATGTATATATATATACTGTACAATACTTGAAAAGCTCCCAACAAGAACGGAAATCGGCCCATTTGATGTATTGTTTATTGCTACCCTGGGTAATGCTCAGTTTCTACTAGGAAATGTATCTATAATCCTAATTCGAGCATTTATATATACGCTTGCATATGTCTTATTTAAACATGTAATTGCACTTGCTAGTCGCACAGTTTTATTTTTAATTATTTAAAGTCATTATTTATCATAATAACTGAGGATGATATTTATTAGTACTGAGTCTTTACTTGCTTATACATTCGGAACACGTGTAATATCATCCATTTTCTGGAACTTGTGTATATTTTCTTATTTTTGATAATTATTTATTTTATTTTCCTCTGCTATTTTTTGCGTTTTAAGTCTCCTTATTGTCATGAATATTAAAATGCTTATTTTTATTCCATATGGGTGATTGGCGTAGGTGAATTTTAATTACTAGTTGGCTCAAATACATACAATGCTGATAGCATACACACGTGGAGGATTGAGAAACCTACCCTGACCAGTCGTTTATATGGAGGTAGTAATAAGGGAGCTGCTTTGACATTATCATGCGCTTGTGAAATCATATGAGGCTTTTAGTTTTATTTATATATATATATATATATATATATATATATATATATATATATATATATATATATATATGTTAATGCGTATTTATCTACATGTTGATAATTATTCATAGCCTTTTATTTTGTATTATCAGTCTTGGAATTATCAGTTATGCTTCTAAATTGGAATATTTAAGAGAAGCCTAAACAGATAATATATACTGAAATTGCGTTGAGTTCTAATCAGATCTCCAACTACGACACTTTAAAAGAAGAGTGCTTCAAATACGTATCGAAACAAAAAACATTCTGCTCCTTTAAGTGATTTGTTGTAGATGGATTTCAGATATCACTGCGCAATCAACTCGAATGCAACCTCTTGTTTGTGTGAATATATATATATATATATATATATATATATATATATATAATACTTGGCAAGTTCCCAATAAGGATGAAAAATCGGTCAATTTTATGTATTGCCTTTGCTACCTTAGGTTATGCTCAGTTTCTACTAGGACATGAATCTATAATCCTTATTCGAGCATTTATATATATGTACATGTATATATGTGTATATATGTATATATATATATATATATATGCTTGAGTATATTTTTCATTTTAGCCATATGTAGCCTCACTTTCTAGTCGCACAGTTATGTTTCTAATTATTTAAAGACATTATTTATCATAATATATGAGTAGGATATTTAATAGTTTTGAGTCCTTACTTGCTTATACATTTCAAAACATGTAATATCATTGATTTTCTGGAACTCTGTGTTTTCTTATTTTCATAATTATTGAGTTAATTTTATGCAGATTGGCCGTTTTTCGTGTTTAAATAATATTCTTAATTGATTGATAGGTGTCCAAAAATGTGCCCAGGTTTATTATAACGCTTATTGAATATATTTAGCAAACATAGAATTGTACCGTTATGACCATAGAGGCATGACCTTTCTATATCCACAAATATCTGCAACCCGAGCTGCTTTTTGTGGCTGCTAATATTTTGTGTTATTCACGAGTGACTTCCGTGATGTCGAACTATCTTAAATATCTCGGTTTCATTTTGTGACTGGTTTGCTGCTATGGATTATGTATTACCTGGTGTATTCTCATGAGTAGTTCTTGAGAATATGCAGAATAAGCGAGACATTCAGCAGTTTAAGCTTTTTTTCTTGATTAATGTATACAAACTAAGCCTATTCATCTGGTCGCCTTTTTCGTCGCTTCTTTATTATCATTTATGCGTTAAACTAGGCGAAAGGATGACTCGGTTTGCAATGATATTTCTTGTAATTGTAACTGCGGCTAATCCTTATTTTAATTTGGTAATGAATACGAACATTTTACAGGCAAAAAAGGATAACGTTACATTATGTGTAATAATTACATCGTCTAGGCACCTTTGATCTTTAATTGCTTTTCTGTTTGGTTTATTCACGACGCACGACCTTCAGAGTGCTTAATACTTTCCTGTTCCATCATCGTAATCGTAAAAACTATAACTAGATATACCGATTCTCTACTGCCGCAGAAACGTTAACTCATGCATGGGCTTTCAGCGACCATTAAGTCTCTTTTTCCATGTGATAATGCGGTTAGTTTCATAGTTCATATATGTGAAATAACAGTTGTATATGATTTGCCTCCTTTTTATGTTTTGCATGAAATCTCAGACGGAGTATGTAGTTATTAAAAATTTGGTAATGCCATATGTATCTATAGATTTATATATTGTTTTGATTTTGTTACACTCTTACAGAGATGCCACCTGAAGATATAATGTCAGAAATTCTCCAGGAGCTTTCCAATCATAATGAGCGGTAAGTTAACTCGTAATAGTATTGGTAACATTTAAAAATGTTAATATGGACACGTGTTACCACTGGGTAATATGTTGTTCTAATAACATAGATTGGCTTATGCGTGGTTTGTTAATAAATAATTTAGAATTATTCCAAATGGACAACTAAATTCCCGCACTGTATAGGGCGAGAAATAGCTGGGGAACGATAGAGAGTGTTTTCTGGCACGGTTTGGTGTTCACTTTAAGCTCGGTAACTTGATTGCTTATTTGTATTGGGGCAAATTTTGCTCGTTAGCCCTGGGCAGTATATTATCCATGAGAAGAAAAACAGTATATTCCATTAATCAGACTGTTCTTGTTAGTCTTGGGCATCTAGCCAAGTAATTGCAGGATGATTCTAAATGCGAAACATCCGTCCACATTAGAAATAGGCGACTTGGTTTTATATTACCAAAAGCAAACTTTGAAGAATGATGAAGGCAAGGATTCCATACTGTATCGAATGGCGCGCAGTATTAAAGACTTGCCTTATCTGCTGTGCTCTGCAGTATGGCTTAGCAAAGGCAAGTCCAAAATTCGAATTTCCATTGTAGAATGCTGTTTATGCGATTCTTGAGTAGGATCAATAACGTCGCATACTCTTTGGAGCATAAAAAATCCATTATATGTATGTTTCTGATTGATGAGTTCCTCTGTTTTGGTGATAAATGTTATAAAAATCGTGTTTACGTGCATGAGTTCGAGGGATAAATAGATGGAAGGCGAATTTCGCCTGTGGATGATCATATGCACCATGTATTTTCAGTGGCGTATCTGATCCTCGTGTGCGTACAAGGTTAGCTTATTCATTGTCTCTTTGAATGTGAGAAATTAACTTGCTAGGTATTCGGTCCCACAAACTGGCGAACTACATAGACACAGTACCAAAATTTCTTCTATTTAGGATACCTGAATCCCTACTAGCACTGCAATTTGCCTTATATTCGCCTAACACAGGTGAAAAGACGATTATTATTTCATCCAATCTCGAGAGTGACCCATTGGTGTTTACCGTCTGTTATCTAGTTTTACAGAAAAAGCCTTAATTGTTTTGAGAGCTGTACATTTTCATTTAGTGTCTGCTATGTTCTAAGTAAGCATTCTGGTTTCGGGAGTACGCAAACTCAACCATGTTGCTAATGAAAAGTATACTTTGTTAAAAACAGATTTCGCCTCTGGCCCGAGCCGCGTTCTGACACTAGGGATTGCCAATCTGTGTTGGGAATGCGCGGAAACGTAAATTAATGAATGGAAATACTAGCTTAAAATAGCCGTGGAAATGGCATCAGACTCGTCAATCATGCTCTTAGCCTAGGTTTGGTCGTGGTGCACTTCGTTTTCTAGCACCACAAGGCGTACCGTTTTAAACCATACAGAAAAGGCAGCAACAATTGATAGTTCCCATATCAACCACATTATGGTAAGACAACGTTGATTATTTGTCCAGAACGTAGGGCGTACGTGAGAGCTATATTTTTTCGACCAATTATTATTTTGAAGTGCTTGCTCGACCTTTATACGAGATGAACATCTAAACTGCTACTTCTAATGAAGTGATAAAGACAAGAACTGTTATGACTAAAGCCACCAGAATTCTACTGACTTAATTTGAAGGGTTAAAATAGTTTAAATATGCTGTGGAATTCCCACCCAAATAGTCGACACGAAATCACTTTTTGAACAATAATAATCTCACCTGTAAATTCCGCTAATTTACGATATTAAGAAGATGGTCCCACAATATATCCTTATTAAGACCGCCACTAAGCCTGATTCAACGAAATATCGCTCATGGTTTCCAGCATGTTCACATGGACCCCATTTTGGTAGACTAGCTGGTCTGGTACTAATAACTTTGATTTTGGTTTACTTCGATTGTCTATCATGTAAAATCCGTTTTACATTTGTCTTACAGTCATCTGGCGTTGACTAAAAAAAATTGAACTTACGCCCTATATAAAACGTGATAGAGCCAGCGCAATTGATGGAGCTTTATTCGATTTAAGAACGAGGAGCACTTACTGAGGCATCTGTGAATTCTATGTATGTTAGCGGCGCTTGTTCATTATTGAAATCATATTAGTTATGCTTCTTAGATAGATGTGGTCGATGACCTGTAGGTGTCTAAGATCTGTCGCCCTAAAAGCCAAGGTCTTATTCTTATTTTTCAATAAAAGACTTCATATCGTCACTCATATTGCCAAAATTTTTGATAAAGTTTATAAAATCTCTGAATCTCCAAACTATTAAATCTTCATCTTGAAGCCGAAAATAATGTGTAATTCTGCAGTGGTATCGTAAATTTCGATAGCACGAATTTCGGTGTGTTTTGGGCAGAATTTCAGTTTTCGCATAATAATACACTATCGTCTCCGTATTCAAAATAGAATATTTTATCGCCTAAAAGGACTTCAACGCATGAATCCTGAATACGTGGAAGCGTATAGTTCTTAATGTCATCTGTTACAAAATCGAGCAAAACTGTGGAAAGTATATATCCTGATCGGATAAAATTGATGTTAGTGACGTTGTGCGATAATTAATTGCAGATCCTGACGCGATCAAAAGTGTTTATAGACAGAGCTTAATGCAATAGTGGAGTATATTATCGATTCCTTTTTGCCGTTAAGACATGAAAGATGACTGTATAGCTCCAAATCTGTGATAATAGGATACTTGGAAGGGGGAAAATTTGTCGACATCTGGCAGAAAATCTATACATATATGTATACCTTATGTATGTATCTATGTATGCATGTATGTATTTATGTATATATTTTTGTGTTTATGTGATTATTTATATATTTATACATGGCTTTATGTATGTATGTATGAATGAATGAATGTATGTATGTATGTATTTATGTATGTATGATTGTATGTTAATATGTGTATGTATGTGTTATGTATATGTGCTGACGCGCATTTAAAAATGTCGCATTTTTGTACAATATGGCTCTAATTATAGCGTTTACTTCAATGTCTAATTGTCAGAATACGCATTACGGTCAGACTAACCTTATGTATACTGTAAATGTGATTATCTGAGTTATTTTTTAATTTTCTATTTGTAATCGCATTATGTACCCACAAATCTCTGATAGTTGGCACTGTGCCGCTTAAAGAACTTAGTTGGATTTTTTAAATCTCTTTTAGCCACGAACAGCGCAAAGCTTGTATGCTCAAACTAATTAAAATGTTGCGCGAAAACACAGTAACCACCTGGGATGAGCACTTCAAGCCGACGCTGTTGATACTTCTAGAAACGTTGGGCGACGATGGTGTAAGTTTTTATATATAAGATTAATATTACTTTATTCGAAATAAACCGCATAAGTCTTGAATTGTGCGATCTTTTATACACTTTATTTTCTGCTAATCGGAGGAAAATATAATACTGTTGACATGCGTGTGGAGATTTTGTGGAAAAGTACTGTTGTTTTGGAAACCACGGTTTGTTGCTCGGTATGTTGCAATATGTGGTCTTGTGTTTTCCTCTTTGTAAATGCACTTAAATGTGCTCTCCTTGTTGTGAATTTGACCGAATTTTTCTTGTGCGGGACAATTGATAGCACTCGTAGGTCGGTAAAATCTTGAATCCTGTACATTTCCTGGTGCACCTATTATTGGTCTTGATTGATGGGTTCTCACTTTTAAGCCTTTCATAAGCTACTTATCTGAAAATGACGTTGAAACAAGATTTTCCACTCTTCTTTTTCCCTGAAAATGACGTGGGGATGACGTGGATAAATTTGTATATACATATGAGTATAAGAGAATAGGTATGAAGACGGGATATAAAATAAAATAAATATAAATAGATCTGTCTTGAATGAGGATACCACATTTGCCACAAGTTGTATTTTCCCTGTGAGTATGGTGTCAACCCTGAAGATGGGACTGGAAATGAAGTCCAGAAAATTCGGAAAAAATCGGAAAATCTTGTTCCAACGTCATTTTCAGACAAGCAGCTGATGGAAGGCTTAAAAAAGAAGGGACAAGTGGGAACCCATAAATCAAGACCAATAATCGGTGCATCTGGAAATGTACAAGATTCAAGATTTTACCGACCTACGAATGCTATCAATTGTCTCGCACAAGAAAAACGCGGTCTTCCTTAATGTGTTTATAATTTGAAATTGCTCCGTGTGGACTAGTCAACGGTTCTATTTCACGTTTTAAATTCGTGTGCATGTCGTCGTATGGTAACATCACTGCTAGATGTGTATATATTGTCTAATTATTATTTTAGTTGTATCATGTTAACTTCATACTGAGTTACTTCGAGATGACATCATACCTTAGCACGAAGTAATCGGCTGATAGACTGTGTGCAATCATATGTGATAGATGGTTGTCCATCATTTTTGGCCAATGGATAAGCTTTAAAACTGTTGTTTATTTTTTCGACATTGCTCCAGATTCTGACGACCAAATCTAGCGTCGACTGTAGAAATATTAAAAAACACATTATTTCTGGAGTTGGTTCATAGCAAGGCACATGATTTCTGAATTATCATCGGTTTAAGGAGTATTTATATTTTACATGTTGCAAATAACTCACATTTATATTTTCAGCTCGTAACAAATTTGATCACATTGGAGCAGGAATATATAACGGTCCGTATGACTAAAGGCTTAATCCCATTAAGTAACCAGCATGTACAACTGGCTTGCGTTAATGCGACTCCACCAAAACTAGGCATTTCTTCTTGAATGCCTTGAATTAATGCTTGTCTGGGTACGCCGTGCTTAAATTATAAACGCACAATAATATATAACTTATATTTTTAGTGGCATCATTTTATGATTACCACGGAGTGTGATAACTGGTGTCAACCGAGACCCGTGTGTGAGGTGTTTGCTGGAGAGTGTGTTCAGATTGTTTTCGATTCTCATTGTCGGCGATGCTTAATTTGATATATATTCCTTGTCTTCTTTGAGCTAATTTGTTACTAGTTACGTCATGCATAATACATGAATGAATGATTATTTTTAAAATATATTTAGGGCGAGACGCGAGCACTTGCATTACGAGTATTACAAGAACTAGTGCGAACTCAAGGTGAACGAATGCGAGATTTCGTGCATTTAACAATAATCAAGGTCCTTGAAGCATGCAAAGATCCTGACAAGGCGGTAAGTTGATTAAAATTTAAATTATTTATACCTCTACGTAATTAAACCGTTCCGTTATACCTCTCTCTCTCTCTCTCTCTCTCTATATATATATATATATATATATATATATATATATATATATATATATATATATATATATATATATTATTATATGAGATGATTTGATTGTAAAAAATCATCCCAAATTAAACCAGCAACTCAACTCATAGACGTTTTCATATATTATATATATATATATATATATATATATATATATATATATATTATGGAAAACATCTTTGAGTTGAAGTGCTGTTTAATTTGGGATGACATTTTTTAAATCAAATCATGCCATTACACAATAATAGTTATGTATATTTAATGTAGTTTAGCCATGTTATTGTTTAATTATAAATGTAGATACAGTCCATTAATGGTAAAGCAGCAATGGTTTGCATTAGAAAAATTTTCCTCTTTCGCAGTGTGTATATTGAGAATAATTGCTAAATTATTTTATAACTTTTCTATCAATTTTTGTTTAAATGTACCATATGTAATGCTTGCATTAATTTTTAAATCGAGGACTTCAAAGTTTGTTTAGTTTTAAGAGTGATATCATGTTGAGGAAGACTAGACCAAATGACCAAGCTTTGCTGCTATGGTTTATTCGTGGCAAGCTATACAGAGACTGGACCTTGTCGTTGATGGCTTGTCGACCTTTATAAATCATTGGACCATACTAGTAGCGCGTCTGCGCTCTCGAGCTTCTCGTACCAGCCAGGTCTATAAAGAGAGGTAAAATTAATAGTGTCTACTTCCGATTAGGAATAAGTAAACGAGTATTCATTCAAAACCCACGCATAACTAATAACTTCTTTGATATGTGAAAGTGAATGGTAGACATAAACTATAGTTGAAATAAGAAACACCAAATTTTTATTTATTCTGTAGTTAGACAAAATAAATAGTATTTATGGTGTAATAGATAATTTAGCAGATTCCTCGAGAAAATTTCAGCATCTTTGACACACTTGGCTACCTCCTATCACTGGCAAAGCCTGTGGCACATCTGGCACAATTGGCTGTATTTTTTAAGTTATTTTAGAAATAGTACGGTAATATACATATCTGCTTACATAGCTAAACGGAAATCTTACTCTTCTGCAAAGTGTGTTCAGGATAAGTACATCGTTATCATATAAACAACAATACATTAGCATTTAAACGCTGCTTCATTACCGTATAACCATGAAATATTCATAGAAGTTTACGGACCGTAAATGTGAATTATGTCGCCTATTCCTGGTGAAAACGAATTTTTGCTCAAATTAGATGGTTTTTCACTTGAGGCTAAGGGTGCACCATCTGCATGAAGAATTTAGCTTCATGATATGGAGAACTGTATATCTTTAATGCCGGAAAGTTTAACGAAAACTTTGTCTGCATCACTAGCTATGACTCAATATTCAAAGATTAATTTTTATTTTATTCATGGCTTTTATTGAATACAGACTAGCCTACACGCGTACACAAACGATTTTTTCTTTAGCGCAGGTTCTTTAAAAGATACCTAGATTGCAGGAATGAGTATAATAGACTGTGCAAAACATTTCCTAATATCTTGACAAAACGATTGTGTATCCACAAGTATTTTACCACTCGTCACGTAAATAAACATCTGTAGCCTCTAGTTGGTAACACATGCTGAACCTCAGTTATAATAAATAATACCATGCGTGTTGGAACTACTTTAATTCGCTTTTTAGTTCAGATATATGAGTAGTATTGGCCCAGTCATTGCAAAAGAAACAAACGAATATGCGTAGATCTTGTTGTTCCTTCCGTGCTTATATTTGGCATCTTTACTATGGTTAGTACTCGGTTTTGTTAACTAACACTTATGCCTATGGATTATTTTATGTTTTGGTGGTTTGGACGAAATTTGTTCCCTATTTCACTGCTTTCAATTATTATTCTATTAAATAAAAGGTAATACGATCTGCTGAAGAATGCACGTATGCTATTGCCCAGTGTTTGCCTCAAGAACTATGCATTCAAGTCTTGAACGCTTTAGTAAATAACCCGAAGCACGAAATCCACCTGCCTGCCATTAAAATGGAGTCACATGTTATACGGTTCTCTCCAGTTGAATTGATTCAGCAAGTGACATCAGAACTTACACCTGGTCTTATAATTGTAAGTAGATACACCTTTTTATTCTAATTCCAGTTTTGCATATTTTTGCATTAAATTGCCGACTTTTTTGCCATTTTGCTTACTAGTAAAACATTGTTAAATATCTTAACTATTTTTATTTTGCAAATCTAACGTTTTTTGATCGAGTCAGTTAAGGGTTTACTTTCTAATAATACCACTGAAGTGCAACCAATCTTTATGAGGCATGCACTTTATTCCACTCTGTATTTATGTATGTTTGTATGTATGTATGTATGTATGTATGTATGTATGTATGTATGTATGTATGTATGTATGTATGTATGTATGTATGTATGTATGTATGTATGTATGTATGTGTATGTATGTATGTATGTATGTATGTATGTATGTATGTATGTATGTATGTTTGTATTTATGTATATGTGTATGTGTGGATGTATGTATTTATATATGAATAAATGCATGTATGCATGTGTGTATGTACGTGCATATGTATGTATGTATGTTTTAATGTATGTGTGTTTGTTCGCACTCTCGATCAGAAGATTAATATAACATCTTGAATTGATTTAGCGAGATGTATTTAGCGTTTACAGTAATCAAGAACATATATAATCTTAACAGTATGTATATCTAATTGAATCTTCAGTAATAACATTTATGGAATAATGCGTTACAAAAGATATACTACTGTGAACGTCAAAAAATTGTGTATATTCAAATCGTTCGCAGTGCTGTACGGTATAATGCAAATGATCTTTTTCAAACATCAAAATGGTAAAATATAAGGTTTCGTGAATAAATTTTCACACTACGCTGCAGTCATTGCACGCAGAGAACTGTCGCATTTTAGCTTAGAAGAAAGGATTTGAAAAACTTATGTAAGAAGTGATAAACCTGTCGTATGGTGGAATAATCAACATACTACGTAACCGTTTTGCTAGGTTTCTAGACATAAGACGCTTCTTTATACTATCAATGGCGAGAATAGCACAGAATAAACATGATTAGCTAGTTTTTAATGATACAATTAGCGCATATAGGTAAAGGAGACCATCCCTTCACAGTTGTATCCATTACGAATTTGACTAAGATAACTACAAAACTAAGGTTTCCATTGTACCACTTGATTTTCAGTAAATATTTGTAGCGAGTCCACTATGCATATGATGGCGCGAACTATTGTCTGCTGATAAGAATTCAGTGTCGGCTTTTTGGAACGGCGGAATTTTGGCATGGCAGTGGTGATAACCATCGTTTGAATCGACTAGGGCATCATAATTTGTTTTGTAAATTTGGAAAGTGTTATTTGCTATTGGCGAGTTTCAAAATTACACTGTCAGTACGACTGGTGAGGGCCCGCCGGTCGTCATGTAAATCCTGAATTCAAATTTTGTCAATTTTAATTTTTACAGGCTTGCAACCACGACGACAGTTCAATGAGAAAGGCTGCAATATTCTGCTTAGTTGAGGTAGCTCTCAAACTTGGCGATGATGTGTGGGAGCACTTAAAATCATTAAATAACGGCAAGGTTAGTCAATTTCTGTTTATTAGCACACTATCTCATAATTTAACTGTTTAAATCTCGTCAAATATTCGCAATACTCTAACTTTATAGGAGTACATATGCATAAATAGTCCATTTTTGGGAAGAAAATCTTTGAATGAATAAGCCTATCTAAAAACACAAATGCATTTCTTTAGTTTTAAATTTTATGGATTTCATTTAGGTTGAATCAGTACGAACTAGTCTCCAACGAATTAACGCCCAGCCTTACTACCAGCATAGGTGTGTTCGTTAAGGCGGTCCACTTCTCTCTTGTATAATTTTGTAATGGATGCTGTTATGAACAACACTCTTCAACGCGTTCAGGGTGCGGGTGTTGAAGTCCTTCTGGGTGGTATATTAGTCGATCTTGACTATGCAGATGATATCGTTTTTTATTCGACAATGGAAATTATGCTCAGGCCACCGTGAATATATTAGCACACGTTTCGTTTTTCGGTATGAAATTCGCATCCTCTAAATAAAATATACTTTTACAGGATCACTAACCACTACCCCCAAGTCTGGGACTGAGATCTGGACATAGTTGGCAGTTTTACATACCTAGCTAGCTCTATCAAGAATTCAGGCAATATGTCCGACGAGATGAAAATGATAATCGCGAAAGGTAGAGTAGCTTTCTCGAAACTTCGCGATTTATGGAGAAAAACGAGTATTACACTTGGCCTGAAAGGTCGTGTTTACAATGCATCTGTACTCGCAATTTTATAATAAGCTAGTGAGACTTAGCCCTTTATAATTATTGATTTTAGACGCTTAGAGGCATTCGCCTATCGTTGTTTGCGAAGCATAGCAAATGTAGGTTACCAACAACGAACAACCATCGGTGACTACTTTACTTTACTTTACTGCGGCTGACTCCTTTTGGAGGATAAGCCGGCTCCACATTTCATGGAGTTTCTTGGGAATTTGGTACAAGTGGTGTCCCCTCACCATCGGTGACATCTGTAGATGTATTTTTATATCGGTCAATAAGTGCTCGTTTAAAAAACAAATATAGCTCTATTGGTTACGCTGGCCTGAGTACGTTTTGCGGCTGCGCTCATTTCAATTGCCCAGTAGAGTGCTGTTCTCTCACACAGCGTAAGATGGGCGTAAGAAACAAGGTTGGCAGATTTTGACATGGGCGAAATAGTTAGTCAACTACATCTATATTGGGTAGTATAGGTCCCACTTGTCTACTAGAATGAGGTCCACGCTAGCAGCACAGTTCTTGGTTGGAAAACCTGCGCGATGAGACATCGAGTCGAGCTCATTGAAGATCTTGTTGCAGATTTCTAGTAGAATCTTCTTCGTAACTTTATTCTCTTAGTCGGGTAGAGCTAGCTGCGAGGTTTGGTTTTGTTTCTGACGTGATACAGTGGTCTCCCTTGATGTCTCATCATTTTTTGCTAACATTCCACACAAAGATACAATGGTTATCTTCTGTGACCTGAATATAAATTAAATTCAACGTTTTTTCTATTAACATTAATGACCTCATTGACTTCACTTATAGGCACCAAGATGTGTATGTTACATCTGAATGGCAATATTTTGGACAGTTTAACTATGTGGCTTTAATATGAGCATTTCACCATTTCTGGATGATGAATAGATGAATTACCCTAGGCAAGGACGCCTGAAAAATGTAACCGACTAGAGAACACTTTACAAAAGTATATGTGTTTGAAACTGAATCCTGCCCGTGCATCCGATATGAGCATCAAAATTAAATTCGAGGTGGATAGTGATAAGACTCTTCCCTTCTTGGACATCTAACTTATTAGAGAAGAAATGATGATCTGTTGATGAAAATTGATCCAGGGTCTACGTTCACCACCCAATGCGTTCACTTTGACTGAAGAATTGCGAAATACTCCCTTCGAAAGCTAATAAAATATCTTAGCACATCGAGTTAGAAAGATGTCAGCAGAGATAAATCAGAGTATTCATAGTCATTATTAGGCCGCAAACCGCAGCTGATCCCCATTCCATGAATTGTTTCGATGTTCTCGGAAAGGTCTACATCGACAATGTAATTAAACAACGAAGCATTGCCGTATCCTTGTCGAATGTCAGAGCCAATCGCAAAAGGTTCAGGGAGACCTTTACTAGTACGAACGGAGATCGATGTGTTATTATAATATACTTCGAACGTTCGAAAAATTTTGGCCTGGAAGCCATCATAAGGCGTAGCTCGCCATATCACGTCATGTGTGATAGAATTTAACATGTTTGAAAGTCTAGAAAAGCCCCAATTGTGAGCAGCTGATATTCATGGCACAACTCCGGAGTTTAGCGAAGTTCATGAATTTGGTTCACGAATCTCGTTCCCGGGTTGACAGTTGGCTTCTCGCTTTTTGCGAGTACTGAGAATAATTACAGTGACCAACTTTCATATAGTGCACAGTAAACAGATATCACGGTATATAACAGTTAGATACTGTTTGTGGCGGAGAACTAATATTTATGCAATTTTGTATTAGATGTTGCGCACCTAGTAACAAATTAGTTCAAATATGACCTGCAGGGTAAACCAAAGGCAGCATGAACGGAAAGTATCATATCGTGCACATTCGTTTCGTGCTTACTGGCGACTCATCAGTAGGAGCCGGTGTTACGCCCTTTACCCACTGTATATTTGGGTGAGTAATGTGGGAAAATACAATCTCCTATACTGATGTGTAAACCTGCAGTTGTGAAGTTAACTTCATTTAAAGTCTTCAACAATACGACTTATAAGCTAACTCACTATGCATAATATATATCGAGTCTGTAAAGGGTACCAACGCTCTGGCCATTGTGTCAGTACCCGATACCAACATTGTGGTACCGAAAAGGTACATGGTACTTACACTATGGTTGCTGATTCGTACATGATACCAACACAATGGATTTCAATTTTTGCTATAGTTCATCGAAATTGAGAATTAGAAATATTTCTGAACACCTGTGACTCCAGCAAATCCGTACACTCTGGCCTTGATTAATATCAGTTAAGCATGACATATAATTTATTATATAATAGCTAGATACTGTTTGTAGCGGAGAACTGATATATGTAATTTTATATTTGGTGTTGCGCACCTAGTAACAAATTAGTTTAAATATGACCTGATGGATAAACCCAAAGTAACATGAACGGGAAGTAATCTCGTGCACATTCGTTTCGTGCTAACTGGCAACACATCAGTAGGAGCCTATATTACGCTCTTAACCAACTGTATATTTGGGTGAGAAATGTGGTAATATAGGACAGTACAATCTCCTATATGAATGTGCAAACCTGCAGTAGTGAAGCTAACTTCAAATAAAGTCTTCGAGAATGCGACTTTAAAGCTAACTCACTATATTATAATATATATATATATACCGAGTCTGTAAAGGGTACGATCATTGTAGCTATTGTGTCAGTCCCTAGTAACAAATTACTTTATATATGACTAGAAGGATAAACCGAAGACAGCATGAACGGAAAGTATAATCTCGTGCAAATTCGTAATGCCAGTAGACATTATATCTGAATAGCTCTTTATCTCTCTCTCTCTCGCTATGGGATGGACAAATGATCTTTTAAAAAAGTCAGTTACTGAAAATCAATCTGGCAACCATCTATCGGACCAGCATTATAACAAATATAACCGAATTAGCAACTAATTGAAATAGAGGCCGTTGCACAAACATCATAATTATTATTAACATCGCCCAAAACTAAACATTCAGAATAGTGTTAATGAGGCAATCTATACGCTGTGCTGTTACCTGGGTGACCTAACACAGACCATGAACAATGTGACATTGAAGACAACGTATGGAACTTAAAAGTCGTACGTGCAATAATTGAACTCAGCCCATAGCTAATGTAATAAGGTCTCAAAAATTAATTATTTATACGTGTGATTTATTTACTCCTACACATACACAAAGATACCCTCATAAACAACAGGTCATGGAACGCAAAGCATTCGCATGAATACGGAAAATAAATATAAATAAGGCTAACTGAAGAAATGTTTTTCTGTTTGGTATTCAAGCAATAAATGGTCCATTCATCCACAAAAAAGTATAATCTGGTTATTCAATGATCTTGCTCTAAACATGCTACTTATAGTACTAAAAAGCAATGAAAATAATTAACATTACTTGGATATTTATATTTATGATCAATCCAAATGTGGTATAAGATGGCATATGCAATCAATCTAGGAGATCAGAGTTTAATGGCTAACGCCTGTTGAACCACCACAAGTTCCATCATCCTCATTGTCTGGTTTCTACACTGTAGGCTTCTTTCCTTCCACATTTGACAAATCTGGCTAGAGCAACTGCCCAGTTTCCAATGAAGTCAAAATAAACAAGTACCGACTTAGATTTAGAAACAGTAATGATTAGAAATACTCCTTTGTGTATTAGGTATTGCATACCATGTAAAAAATTAGTTCAAATGGATATACCAATCAACATGAACGAAAGCTACAATCTCATGTACACACGTTTCGTGCATACTGCTAACTCATCAATAGGAGCCAGTACTACGCCCTTCACATAGAAGATTGTACAGCTGGAATGTCCCACATTTCTTTATATATATATATATATATATATATATATATATATATATATATATATATATATATATATGCTTTTGGGGTTTGCGTATGCAATGATTCTTATTCGTAAAAATCTCACAAAATCGGTTTTGACTTGAATATTTGTGGTTGTCTATCTTATCAAGTTATTGATTTCGTTAAGCTAAATTTCATAATTTAACGAATATTCTCGGCATATTTTTTGCCGAAGCCATTTTATTTTGTTAGTCTTCTCATTATAACCTAGTTAATTTTTGTGATTTTGCCTTCATTCCGTTTCGGAACAACATTTCCTCTTCCATCCTCAGACCTCTAATTGCAAAAATGGTCAAAATGCTCCCAATAAATTTAAGTAAATGTTGTAGAGCAGATTTAAGCAAATATGGTCCTAAGTTACTAAGTTACTAAATTATTTAAAAAACCTGTGCAACTAATCACTGGAAGTAAATTAAACATAAAGCGCCAGTACGCAAGTTGGCTGCTTTAGAATATAATGTTCATTGAACATGCACAAGTTACAGAAATTATCATTTTTCGGCATTCATGTCTCCAGTTATTATAGAAGAATTTAGCTTATAGCAGAATCATCATCATGCACAACTAATGTTTTACTGTCATAAAACAATAAGAAGCGAAACAAAAGAAACACAAG
The DNA here is from genome assembly GCA_029291075.1 of Eudiplozoon nipponicum. Taxonomy (NCBI): domain Eukaryota; kingdom Metazoa; phylum Platyhelminthes; class Monogenea; order Mazocraeidea; family Diplozoidae; genus Eudiplozoon; species Eudiplozoon nipponicum. The sequence continues at coordinate 102,236 of JAQBSW010000158.1, read as the reverse complement.
AAAATCTTTATAAATAATGACAAAAATAATCATTTAGGCGCACAAATTATTAGTGAGGTTTACGCGAGAGAGAGTACCTAGTTTCTATGCGTTTATTTATCTAGATAACCCACAGAAGTGAGACAAACTAAACCTCTACACAACACCATTATGGCCAAATAAGCTTTAAGGCAAGGCCACATCAGCAATACAGCTTCCTTGCAGGTCTCTCGATATCACATAAACAAAATAAACCTCGCAGCTAACACTGCCATACTAAGAAAAGAAAGTTACGAAGATGATTCTACTAGGAATCTGCAACAAAATCGCCGCTGAGCTCGAGTCGATGCCATATCGCGTAGGGTTTCTAACAAAGAACTGTGATGTGCACGTAGACCCCATCCTGGCAGACGAGTGCGTACTGTACTACCCAATTTGGATTTAAGTTCATTCAACTGTTTCTGTCTTGTCAAAATCAGCCCATCTTGTTTATCACGCCAATCTGGCGCTGGATGAAGGACAACTTTACTGGGCAATCGAGTTGAGGGCATACGCAAAACGTACCCAAGTCAACGAAGTTTATGGAGCCTTATTTTTTTGCAAACGAGGTCTGCTAAACTTGTCTCGAAATATGCGCAAACCTTCCAAGTGCTGCTCCTTCTTTTCATCATCATTACTATCACCACTAACAACAATCTGATAAGAACAACAGCATTAGATTATCATCTTTGTAAATGGTTGTTTCACTGCTGTGTAGCAGTCGTTGATTGCGCGGGCTATGATAATAGTGTTTAAAACCAGTCCGCCTACTTAAGCCCCTATTTTATTAATATTAATCGTTTGTGTCGACACTAAATTACTTAATGACTGGTTCTTTTTTCTACAATGCCATTTGACGGTAATTTGTTTTAAGAAGACTTAGATTTGTGTCTAGATGGACAAGGGTGTCTCCACCAGTTCTTAAATCAATGTCGTGCTCGCAGTGAATAAATATGATTGCTTTTTAAGCCAATTTAACTAACCATGATACAAATGTATAAACAAAATTTCCAGTGTGAGCGAAAATCAGCAAACCCTCCATTGGGCCCTGTTTGTTGCTAGATTTTCTATAATATTAAACCTATCCTAGTACCTCCTGGTTATGTGTGAGAAGGTCATGTCCATTGATGTTTATTTTTATGCGCCGTATGGTGTGTTCTCGAATATTATTCGTGGCTTATTTTCAATTTATTTGCTTACTTTTGAGCTGACTTCTCGTTCTTCTTTCTTTTTGTTTTTTTCTGCTCAGATACGCCTTCTGAAAATCTACATAGAAAAGCATAAAAACAACGCCTTCTCAGAGGAATCGATTTCCACCACGTGAATGCACCAAACAGACTTTGCACGGGTTTGCTGATTTATTTTTATTCGAGCCCCAATTTGAACAGCTGCGACCACAACACATCATTATCAAAGACAACATAAAGCCTCGATTGATCGTTTTGTATCAATATCAGTTCATTGATCTGTTTTTATGCTGGCAGAAACCGATATGGCATTTGCATGAATGCAAGAATAAGAACGAGGATGACGACGCAAATGACTTGTTTGCACGCTTCTTAGGATGAAACAGCTATTGTAATTATTAACCTATCAAGATCTCACGACTGACCTTTTATTTATTTCTAAGCGAAAATTAAACCATGCTGTATGATGTGCTATTTCCACTGCTTCAAATTAGACTTTTCATTGCTTAGAACATCTTTTAGTTTTTAGGCGGTTAGCTTGTCGAAATTCTCGCCATCTGACGGCTTAGAGATGCACTTTTAGTCCTAGTAGTTTTACGCGACCAATCTGTTGTCATTTTTGTTTTTCTATGATAATTTAAATGAGCTTTCCCTGCATCTCATACAAAATATGTTTAATCTATGCAAATTTGATTTAAAATTCTTTGTTGACGATGATTTCATTGCGTTGAAAAATAAATGTTGGGAACTGGTTAGATTAGAAGTAATTAGTTTTACTGTGTGGCCGACTCATTTAGTCAATCAAATTTTCATTTTATAGTAGGGACGCAGCCAGTGTGAATCTTGCGAAGATTTATTTTGATCAAGAGTGGTAGTTATACAGTTTTATTTGTTTTTGTTTAATTTAAAAGAATGACCGGTTAATCGTTTCTGTGTAAATACCGACTCTCCTTTATGCTCGCGAGAGTTCACATTTGTGGACAATTTATCATGTCTCTACTACGGATGTAAGCTCTTCATTATTGAAAGTCGGCTTGTGCGTCTTAATAGCCAAAAAATTCTTATTTTTAATGTGATAATTAACTGCTGGATTCGCATACGTGTGAATTATTCCCAAACGAATCATTTTGATACATGATGTGGTTTCTATAATTAACAGATTTAAATTCATAAATAAAATTAACGTTCTACTTGCGAAAAATTACTCTATTATACTTAACATTTTTACATTAATAATTTCCTTTAGTTGTCTTTTTTTGTTTACTTTATTCCTATTTCTGCATTTTAGTTTCTTTTATGATATTGCTTGAAGAGATTGCTGGCTTATAAGAAATTTGACACTCGGTAATCAAAAACGAATACGCGCTTTGTACTTTCGGTTCACTCAAAACTCGTTTCCTAAATAGCTGTTTAGTCGCAAATGACACATATAGAACACAGTTCATTTCTCATTTGTAGTTCAACTTCCACCAGCTTATCGGTTTTCTAATCATGAAGGCTAAATATTCAATAATAGTCTTTAACTTCACTGAATTAACTCATTGATATGGTAACTTTCAATGTACACATGTGATTGCACGGGGATATTTGCGTACATTAAATAGATGCTCATTTTATTTTCTAGCCAGTCACAAAATACATTAAGCGTACTCGCATTTGCACGCTCTGACGCGTTTCTACTTTTCCTGATCATCATCATCATCATCAACAGAGAGATTTAACTAACGAGATTCATTTGTGAAAAAACAAATACGGTTCATTCATAGGCAGTCCTGCAAACATTCTATTTGACTGCATTGCCAGATTTCCTTATCTTTGCATTTGTTGTAGCTTGACCAGTGTTTGCCATCTTTCTTTGACGAACGGGTAAGCTCAAAACCTGTCATTATGCACCCAAGATGGCAAGTTTTCTGTTTTCGACGGGTAGAATAATGACATTCGTGGTTTTTCAATCCCACAAACATGATTTAAACAATAGTAGCAATATGGTTCACGGTCTGATAAGGCAATAGCCTAAATCTCCTTTTTTCAGCGGGATTCTGTGACTAATACATACAAACATGAATATATACTCAACGATCCACTCTATGGAACTAAGAATCTTTGTTTATTAGCTTTTCTTTAAACGTATAGCGTTATTTAGTAATATTCTTTCATTGAACCTCGTCTAAATTGAAATGTGTAGTTTTAACAAAATAACGAAAGCCAAAAGTTTTCCACGATTGTATATTTTTTTCAAGGACTAACTGGTTTGAGGCTTTCCTTGAAAAGTTGTTTTGCCTGTGCGACTGAATCGTGATTGTTTTTCGATTTGATTTTTTACGTTAATCCGCTGGCTGATATTATAGTTTAAAGATTACTTACCATTATAAAAATGTACAGCTTGCAGAGAAAAATTGCAACGCAAATTTGCGCGCGCGCATGTATGTGAGGAATTTTAGAATATAATTCGTATTTTTCTTTTGTTTAAAAAAATTAGTTTTAAACATTTTCAGTTAAACTTAAATTTTGCTTAGATACTATGCATTTCGGTGTGATGTGTATAGTTGACTCGATTTGTCGCAACCGTTCACGCTTTTAATTCCGTACGCAATCGCATCACCTGTACCAGGTGGCAAATTTGAACTTTTCAGTTTAAAGTATTCCCGGTTTGTGAGGCTGTGCATTTGCTTTTTATTTATTTTACTTATGGTATATGGAAGCAATTGCACTGCTGAGCATGATGTCAACCCCTGAAACTTGAAATATATTTTTAATTCGGTACTGTGATAATCTGCTTTGTCTTAAACGTTTTACTTCAAGCTAACAATGTGTATTTGTTTTTACGAAATCCTTAAAAATCTGTATAAATTTCACACAGTATTACTTTATGCGCATAAGGAGCAGACTTTAATGCACTATACTTTGAAATTAAATCACTTTGAGTAACGCGTTGATTTATGTCGAGACGTGAATTTATAGTAGTTCCAATTTAGCAAAGGCCTTCATTAGAATGCTATGATTAACGAGCAAGTTATGTTTATTGTAACTAAACAGTTGCACTAAGGCAGACATATCCTCAGTCAAACGTCCTGATAGGTTTCGAACTTCCATGATAATTATCGGAGCATGACGGTAAACTGAATATAGAGGATCTGATGGCAATTCATGCATAAGTTATGGAAGAACAGTTGTGCGCCTTTAACTTTTGTTTGCCTCACATACATTCGAACATACGTGATCATCATGAGAGCGTGACGGCAAACTTTGTAACGAGGTTCAAGCAGCAATTCATGCATAAATTATGTAAGGTCGGTTATGCGGCTCTCAATTCTTATTCTGTGACATACATTGAATTTGATTGGAAAAATCGGTTACGCAATTTCTATGCAGTCATGGGCATTAAAGTTTTGCAGCTTCAATCAAAATCTTATAACTTTTACAATTAATCATTCATTGATTGCGGAATTAGTGAGAACATTTCTTGAAATCAAAGTTCCGGAGATGAAATATAAAAGTCCTTTTGTATAAAGACAGTATCATGGCACCAAATATACCATAGGTCAGATGTGCTGACGCATGTCGAACTTCCTTGAATATTCTGAGAGCATGATAGAAAAATGAACAACATGAATCAAACCGCTTTCATGCATAAGTTATGGAAGGTCGGTTATGCGGCTCTCACTTCTCGTTGTCTCAAATATAATCTATTCTATTGTCTGCCCTAATATCCGGTCTTCATGCCTATTCCCCTATACTCACATGTATACACTAATTTTTTTACGTCACCCACCAACGCACACAGCAACCTACGTATACACATGTGAACTCTAATCTGAAGTGCGTGGGGGTGACGTGGATAATTTTGTGTATACATGTGAGTATAAGAGAATAGGTATGAAGACCGGATATAAGGGCAGACAAAAAATACGTTAGGAATTTATATAAACACAAATAGATCTGTATTGAATGAGGATACGACATTTGCGACAAGTTGATATTTTCTTTTGGGTATTGTGTCAACCCTGAAGATGGGACTGTAAATGAAGTTCGGAAAATTCGGAAAATCTGGTGCCAACGTCATTTTCAGACAAGCACCTGATGGAAGGCTTGAAGAGGAACGGGTAGGTGAGAACCCATCAATCAAGACCAAAAATCGGTGCACCTGGAAATGTACAGGATTCAAGATTTTACCGACCTACTAGTGCTATCAATTGTCCCGCACAAGAAAAGGGCGCAAGAATAAAAAAAAACAAGAAGGACAGCACCGCGCAATATACATCAACATTTAGGCATTCACCGGAGTTGTTGCGATAGCCAAACATAAGGTATGCGTAAATGGATTTCTAAAAATGCCACAACTAGTGTTCTATGTGTATTTTCGATGGTAATGGTAGCCCCAATGAGCGCCCGAGTAGAACTAATCCGCTCGTAACTTTTGCTATACAAAAATATCTATTAAAGCTTAGCTGGCAATAACCTAAACCAAACCATGAGCTCAAATCAGTTCACTAAGCTATCTAAGCGCTTTTATTTACATTCGGTCATCCTCGATATTTCGGAGACATTAAGGAAGATTGACTCCATAATTGAATTTATGTTTGTGGATTTAATGACCAATTCCAGAATATTTTGGATAATTTGCCAAAAGCACAAGCAGTAATGCTAATAAGTCTGAAAATTTTGACAGATACCAATCTGTCTGGTGTAGACATATTTATTGACGCCCGTAAGCTGGGTTCCGTTCAGCATGATCTTAGGTTACGTATCAAAATTCACAGTAAACATTATTTTCGAGACCTTTATTCGTAGACTATTTATGATAGTCTTATTGTGAGCACATTTAATGGCTTTCTGGAAATTGCCTTTCTTTCTGCTATCAGAACAGCGTTGCCAGAGTATTCAAGATAATCATGCCGGCCACTACCGATCCCCATTTCAGAAAGTGTTGCTGTGGCCTCAGTAGCTGCATCGCTGAAATATTTTTTAAATAAAAAATTAAATACCAATTAAACGCCAGACCCATTCAAAAAAGTTTAAAAACCCCTTAATTATGTGAATACAAGCGGATTATTTATTTTTGTAAGATACTAGTAATCGAGTAAATTTCGCCCAGACGCCATTATTAAGCAGAGTTTTCGATAACATATTGAGAGACAGAATTGAAAACGACTGCGTATTCCAACCAAACAATGAGGATAGGCTGCTGATACTGTTAATACAGATCGAGAATACGGCAGTGTTTGCATTTGTTTCATACATTTAATTTCCGGTCGATTTTGCTATTAATGCACTTCACGACTGTTTCTGTGGAAAACAGCACCAATTAACTTCAATGCAGCACAGAAAAAACAGATGGCCCGATTGTTGCTATAAGCGCCAATGCAACCTATTTTGTCGATGAGTACAATAGAGGCGACCTTTCATTCATTTGTGACACCATCCTCTCTCTTCATTGCAGCAGTAAGCTTGTGCAAATCCTTTTTAAATTTCTTGCAACAAACTTAAAAGATTCAGAATAAGGGCATGAGATTCCGACGGTTTAGCCGCCCATTATGATAAAAAAATTTTGTCTCGTCATAAATATTAGGAGCTTTGATGCTTATTTTCTAGAAAACTTGAGGAGTGATTTCTTTGCTATCTATGCTGTTTTAAATTTTGGCTGTTTTAAGAAATATTATAAGTGCTTTACGAGTGTGCTTGAGAATCTCGACATACCTCTAGTCACTTAGCAAAATACCCACAGATAATACTGCAACTGGCAATAAACAACAACATTCTACTTCTGCATGACAATGAAATTCATAGTTATGCGTGGGATATAGATGAGCACGATGTCTAACATCTTGTTACGATTCGACTCACTTGTGGTATTTAGCTAGTGTTGATCTTCATCCTTCCCGTGAATGGCAGCAAACTTTGTGTAGTTTAGAAGCTAGGGTCGAATCTCACCTTAGTTTCGCATCATAAGGTGCCTGTTGAAGAGCGTTGCTTTTAGTAGATATGGAAAACAAGTTCTGAATATGGTGTCAACAGACTAGTTCAGGCTTGCTTAGGCTTCTTATTCACATAGGTCCCGAAGCTGTTTGGGACGAATTTTGCTGTAGTAATAATTGTTCTAGCAGATGAATTCGCGTCTATGACGGCTCTGAGAACATGTGTATAATTGAATATGAAGTAAACTGACCAAAATATAGTTAGTAGTAGCTTAAAGTGTGAAAGATGAAACGGTTTTGAAAGACATAACTTGTTATACTTATAAATGTTCATGATGAATAAACTTCAGAAAATGTGTATTTGTATAACAGACGAGGAGCGTCATATTCTGAGATTGTCTTTATAGAGATCCTACAATCATAAATAACTAAATTTAACCTGTTCATTCCATGTGTAATAGAAAATCCAAAATTTCATTCTATCACTTTGAATAAACACGAAATCAATCAGCCACATAATCACAATATGTAGCAAAATTGCCATTAGTTAATTTTCCTTCGAATTCAGGAAATAAATGCATAATCCTAACTTATAGTAGCACTAAAATACGGTTGTCATCATGATATTTGGTGAGGCCCGTGGATCTTCATCAGATGCATTTCACGAAAAAATGAAGCAAGCGCGTTATTTCCTCTAGTCCTAATATTTATATACCTCAGACTGACCTTTCATTAGATATTCGCGTGTCACATGTGTGTGTGCATTTTCATAACCGTTGTTTTCATCATAACTAATTTAGACCAGAGTGGCTGAATAATAATTTATCAATTGAATGCGATAACTATTCGTTTTACACACAAATTTTTTTCGTGAAATGTATCTGATGAAGATCTACGGTAAAGTAGATCGAAATATAATGCAAAAAGAAAATTACTGGAACAATGAAAGCTGCGTTAGTCAAAATGCAGATCAGGTAATTTCAATTAATCCAGGTTCGCAACTAAGAAGTTCCTTCAAGATGGAGTAGCTGCTTATGTAAAGTTTACTTTGTTCACGAACACGAATATCGGCATTGAACTTTAGCAATAAAATTTCTCTAGGCAGCGTGTACATATTTATTTTGTTTGATTTATCGTTCGCTTATCTCGGTCCTGTTACTGATATTATAGAAGTTGAGTTGGTATCGACGATTTTATTTGTCCCAGCACATCAGATTATAGCCAAAAGAGACTTCAACATTCTTGATTGCGCCTATTCCTATCCGACATTAATATCTAATAATCCCATCCATATATTTACGGATTGTTAAATTTTTCAATTTGTTTACTTTTGATTAAGGAGCGTCAAAATTTGTACTATTTATTGTTGATCATCTTTAAAGGACGTTTTTATTTTCAGCTCCATCATTGGTTATTATTGCTTGGATGTTTCTATCTTTTTAGTTCCTACACAGGTCTTCCTACATTTATGCGTATTTTCATTTTATTGAAGAAGTCATTCACAAACACGTAAAATTTCTATCGATAATGAACAGTTCTAAAAATAGAAACATCTATTTTGGATTTGTGTATTTAAATTTATTGTAAGTATAGTTATTCAGAAATCTGCTAGCGGTTATCCGTATGTTATATTCAATAAACGCACGCAAATATATATGGGAATATATACACATGTATTTGCATATAAATGCATATAAATATATGACAACATGCAATCACAAACCTGCGTAAAGATTTAGTGATTTTCTCAGCTGTCCTTTCATCTGCATAAACAGTCAAATTGTTTTTAGCTAATTTACATTATTGATTATCTATCTGATCATCAGCTTACCGTGAATAATTGTCTGTGATACTAATCGATAGTTGATACGAATTTTCTGGGTGGAATAACAGATGTTGGAGGAGGGAAAGTACAATAAGTTAAATAGTCTAGTTATCATATATTGAGATAAAGAGCTGAAGGTATTCAAGGAAAATGACATAATAAGTTGAAACAAAGAATGTTTTAATATTAATAAAGATATTTTAGAAGTGATTGAATATGAACAGTTACTACGGAAATGACTTACTGGTATCTTAAATTAGATTGAATAATAAACTTATATTTATAAAGACGAATATTATTGAAATGTCACAAACATAAGCTTGTGTCACGGTTAATTTCCTGATACTCTCAATCTACTTAGAGCAAGCTATTCCAGTGGACTGACAATGTATGTCTCGCTACCGAGATGCACAAGTCATAATTGCCTTTGTGAATAAGAGAATGTTTAGAGGTGTTTACTGAAGTCTTTAAAAAAATTCTGCGCAGATACTGTTCATCAGCCTATGGTGGCAAGCCGTTTAAGAGCAGCATATGACCGAATTCATATCAATCAAGTCCATTAGGAATAACTAACATAGTATTTAGGGTTTTAGCACTATTTGCCAATGAATAGTTTTAAACTAGTTGTGACTGACTATATAAGTCTAGTTTCTGACCTGCACGTGACGAGACCTCGTTTAGTAATTGGAGAGGGAGCGAATGTTTTCTGTCGCCTAATATAACATATTTGGCAGATATTGTTCGATATCCTTCGGTGGTAGACCCTCTAAAACAAGGAAATTTGAATGTTGACTACTTGTCGGGCAGTTAATTTTAGCCTTGTGTGGCTCATTAGTAATGGGCGACCTGATGTTCTTTAATAGTCCACAGCAAGCTATGGTGAATAACAAAATAATTATTTCATATCATACTGACTGTCACTCAGTATAAAAAAACTACTGTAGGCGACCCTGAAATTGGACAACTCAAAGGCTGGAAGGCTTTTATGCGGGATTTTAGAAGGGACCACTTGTATTTATGGAATTATTGTATCTAAAGGTCAGAGTTGTAGACCTTAAATTTTAATTACTAAAATTATTATGCATCGGCCAGGAGCAAGCCGAAGAGATGTAGGATTGGCCAAAATACGATCTAGGATTGCGGATTGATTCTGCTGACTTTGATGATAATTATGTTGGTACCGTCATCCTTGAGCACACCTAACTCTTCCGCACATGGTAGTCGTTATGATTGTTCCTGAAACTCTAATTGGTGCGGCGAGCACATACAGGTAGATCATAGCAAGCGTTCATTTTGAAGATCGGCCACGAGGGCTGGTTCTTAATAGAGATTGAGTAAACTGTTAAGGGCAAAAGTGGTTAAGAGTTATGTTGGTTAACGCAGAAGCAATCAGGATTTGAGTTTACCACTTTACTAAACAAATTATATTTGATGTCATTTAATTAAACGAAATTTGGTTGCGCGGGCGATGGTAACAATCAATTTAATCAAGGTTGTGATCTTGATGGTGACATAAATTTGTCATTATAACCTAAATATTGTATAATGTAGTAAAGGCAATTCATCTATTAGACCGGTTTATTCTCTATTAGGAATTCTTCACGTACTGTCGAATATTTGCACAGGATCGAGCCCTGCCTGTGATAAATTCTGGACAATACTTGAAGAGTTCCCAATAAGGACGAAACCGATCCACTGGATGAATTACCTTATCTACAATATTCAAATCTTAGTGTATACTGAGAAAGGTATGTATATAATGGGACTGGTTTTTAAATCAACATGGCAACCTTCATTCAAATAATATGTAATTTATGTTTTGAGCTTTTACGTCGTCTATAAAGCCTGCCGAAAGTAGGCAAACTAATGACAGCGGAGTGCAGAGCGGGTAATTTTATGCTTGTATCTGTTAAGAAAGGTGTGCTCCAGTAGCAGATACCTCTATAATTTATTCAGATTTGAAATAAGAGACGAGTAGTAAGTAGACTTTCTGCCACGGCCGTGTCAGCTTACGAACTACAATATGATTTGAAGTAGAGCTTTTGGTTTATATTATCCTCCCTTGCTATTCAAAGTGACATGAGAAAAAAGGAGGATTTGCCTTCTTGAGTCGAGCTTGGTTCCTCACTGTACTGGAGCCGTGATTAAAGGAACGTGAAGTCGTATTCACAAGAAGACTTAAAAAACAATATAATGATACTATAGCAAGAAGTACCCGCAATGACGTAATTCACAGCACTATCGGAATCAAAATAGGGCTTCTTCTCCATCACTTGCCTTGATTTTACGCACATGACCAAAACATTAACTAATAACTTAACAATAATTGTTTGCGCGGGTGGTGGTAACAATTCTTTAAATCAAGTTTGCGAGCTTGAAGTAAACACCAATCCCATTGTATTTAACCAGTCGTCGAACAACATAACAAAATGTGTTGCGGCTGGCGGTAGTTTTGTTATGTTGTTCGACGACTGGTTAAATACAATGGGATTGGTGTTTACTTCAAGCTCGCAAACTTGTTTATATACGTTGGCTAAGGAACCGAATGCAAAGATTAGACCTTAAAGTGTCTTTAAGTATTGTCTCCAGTGACAAGGCGATTACAAATCTGGCGACTCTACCTAGGTCTGTGTGATTGTAATGACAAAATGTCGGACATATCCGTCATCTGATTTGCATTAATAATACGGATCATATTTTATTATGAAATTAGATTGTACGTTGTTTCTTGTACGATTTCTCAGTGCGGGCGTCACCTGTAGAATTTGTACATGTTACATTTGTGGGTTGTTGCTTTGCACTATCTGTTTCGCAAAGATCCAATTGATTTCCGTTTCCAAGTACGCGTTGAATTCCTCTTCGTGGTGACTGGGTGTTGATTTGTCCCTTTCCTCCGAAGGCTCCAATATCGTTCATACTATCCATTGAAATTGAGGTACGATCTAATCTTTGTTGACTGGTTACGTTTCGGAACGGTATTTCCTTTTCCATCATCAGAGCTAAAATTCTCACAATTGCTGATTTGCTTAAATCACTAGATAGTTTCGTTTCACGAGTGTGTATACATATCTATAATTGTTATGTTCACCAAACTAAGTGAGACTAGAGTGGCTGAAAAAGAATTTACCATTTGCATGCGTTAGACTATTTGGTTTATACACACTATGTGAAATGAGGTAACTGAGATCGCACTCAAATTTTAGGATGGAGGGAGGAGACTAATAATCAGAAACACTCGTTATAACCACATGCCATTTTAAGTGTTAAAAATCGAAATCCGAAAGACCCATGCACGTGCTAAGTTTAATTTCAAACCACTCAGACTTTACTCAGGATAGGCTTGTTTAATAACATTTCTTGTCATATCATTAAATAGGCGCCCGTCACATTTGTGCATGTGTATATGTATATATAAATAAAACTATTCGTTAAATATATTTCATACACATGTAAGTACATCTAAAAGAAAATGCAGTCAAAAGAAACATCAGACTAACGATTTATACTTAACATTTTAAATTCTGTATAACTCGACTGATCTCAGTTAAGATGGTTGGGAGGAGACAAAATCCTATTTAATAAATTAAGAAGCTTAATAAAGATATTAAATAAAATAATTGACAGTAAGACAAGAAAATTTTTTTAAATTAATTATAGAAATAATGAAGAATATAGAGAAAGAATACAGAAGCCATTTAATAAGCTTTAAAATCACTAAATGTTTTAAAAACAGACGAACAGTTGGAGTAAATTTAGGACTATATTCCCAATAATTGATCAGCCACTAATTAAATAATAAGCCCACTAATAAGCCAGTCTCAATTCGATATTCTCAATCTTTTACTCGAGCTAGTTTTAGATTCTATTTCATGCAATCGTCTTTTCCTACCATTGGGCTAATGCCGTATTCCAAATCGAAACTAACAATTTCTCAGTGGCAGTTTCTTTCAGAATATCATCGGATTTCTAATTTTATCACTTACAAGGACATCTATTTATGACGAGTTTTTCTTCTTTATTGGTCTGCGCCTCTCCCACCCGAAAATGTAATTTAACATTGAGTGTATAAAACAAATAGTCTACTGCATGCAAACGGTAAATTCTTATTCAGCCAATATAGTCTCACTTAGTTCGATGAATAAAATAGTAATGGATATACATATGTGAACATAGAGAGATTGTGAAAAACGGAAAGCAATCAAATTGCGTGCGTCACATCCAGTTCAAGCTCAATGCTTGTACGTGATTCTTCTGCTTGCATAAATCCGGCTGCAATTTGTTTATCCATAAGGCTTCGTATGTGGCTAGCTCCCATTTGTTTTTGCATTTAGTAATTACTTTGAATGCTACGTCTGGAGAACATACGTGCGATGTTTCGATGATGTGTTGCGCAATAGCAGACGTGTATTCACCATTTGATTTAAAACAGGCGTTTAAGTTACAATGTTCTCCCATTCGAGTAATTAACCGTCTGGTCGATCGGCCTACGTAAGTTGATCGACAACTTGCGCATGTATATTGGTAAATAATATTTGATATCGACATTAACGGCTGTTTCTCTTTGATTGCTGGTAAAGGCAAGTGTGTTACCCTAAATAACACTCGTAGTTTGGCTGCATTAAATGTGCGTGTTAATGCTGCTTCAACTTTCTTTTGTGCCATTCGGGAAACTGCATCCCCTAAAATGAGATGTTTAGGTAGACTGTTTTCTTTTCTGGCCCGTCTGTTTCTGTTTAATTACCCTTTTAATAATTGATTCAATTAATTGTCTGGGATAGCCATTAGACATTAAATCGTTAATTGCTTTATTATATTCATTTTCTTTAGAAACTTGACTAACCAACCTGTCAATTCTTGAAAAGCAACCACGAACTGTTGATAATTTATATTGAAATGGCACAAAACTGCTGTAATGCAAATACTGTGCAGATCATGTTGGTTTATGGTAAATTGTTCTGTTTAATTTACCATTAGCTTCTTTCTTTAATAGTACATCTAGGAAAGGCAGACAGTTAGAGCCATTTCATAATAAACGATATAGAAATATCGCGCTTGCTTCATTAGTTTATCTTGTAAAGCTAGTAAGGATGGTCCAACTTAAGAAGGCGGCCAATAACAGCAGCCAAAATATTTTGGAAAGAGAAATCAACTGTAATTTATTCTATTTATACTTGCTTATACTCAAACGGTAATTTTGTAAAATGTATTAACTTTAAAGCTCTTACCTTTACGAACTGACGTGTAATAAATAAAATTAAATTTGAGAGTATGAGATTATTCACTCATAACAAGATGGATCAATTAAATGTGAAAACTAACCTGAAACCAAAAGAATTAATAATACGATAAATTCTTTTGAAATGCGAGCTTTAATAAAATTCATTGTACCCTTCCTGTGTGCAAAAACAAAAAGAAATTTGATCAGATATAAGAAACATTTCTTTCGCATTGTCTTCTCAAATATCTACTAATGAACATATCTTTATATATAAATTGGAAAGCAAAACAAGATAGAAATATGTGAACATAGAGAGAGTGTTATTATTTACCAATATACATGCGCAAGTTGTCGATCAACTTACGTAGGCCGATCGACCAGACGGTTAATTACTCGAATGAGAGAACATTGTAACTTAAGCTCCTGTTTTAAATCAAACGGTGAATACACGTCTGCTATTGCGCAACACATCATGGAAACATCGCACGTATGTTCTCCAGACGTAGCATTCACAGTAATTACTAAATGCAAAAACAAAAGGGAGCTAGCCACATACGAAGCCTTATGGATAAACAAATTGCACACAGGAAGGGTGCAATGAATACGATAAATATGCAACACATGAAACAAGCTTCACATCCATTAGTTGCCGGCCTTACTTGTCATTCCAGGCAAATATATTGTAAAATTCAAACTTCAAAATATCAGAACAATCACAATATTTCTCTATTTTAGTAAAGGATTATATACATTGCAAGTTTTAGAGAAGCTTCCAATAATAGACTGGGTAATTAAAGAACGTCCAAATGTAGATCCTTTGGTATGACTCTTAAGTGGAATATAATTATGCAATAGATTAATCTTCTAAACCATATTAGTTGTAAAGAATGTAGTTGGATTCTATATTGTAACAGAAGACAAAAATCAGTTTTACTTCCCTTTATTGTTCACCTTCTATCATATTAGAAATGAGCTTTATAAATTTATTCCATGTTACAGCTGTGTAAACCAAAATTGGCCAATTCCAAATATTATACATATGTAGTTGTGTATTTTTCGACAATATTTTAATCTTTTCAAAGCCTTTATTTGTCACAGCTTACTATATTTTCAGTGTGCCAATCCTCTGAATCTGTGCAGTTAATATTCGCACCGAAATCCTTGACTTCAAGTCCTAATCGTATCGCGATAATGTCATCAACTAATGAATCGTGTATATATATATATATATATATATATATATATATATATATATCCTCAAGCAAGCCAATGGAGCCGATCCAGACATCAAATTCACTCTCGAAGTAGAGAAAGACAATAAATTTCCCTTCCTTGACATCCAAACCACTCGAGAAGAAAATGGTGATTTGACACTGACCATACTTAGAAAATCCACTTTCAACGGGCAGTACATTCATTACAACAGCAGTGTACAAAAATATCAAAAAAGAAACGTAGTTAAAAACGCAGCATACAGAATCAGGAAGACCTGCTATGACCACGTTAGATTCGCACTAGAGAGGATACCACCAAGCAGGTTTTCTTAAACTTACCATTTAGAGGCGACATACAAGCTTTAATAATTGCACGGTAGCTAAATAGCATATCTAAGGAAAATTTTACCAGTGTTAAAGTTAATATCACATTTAACATACAGAAAATCAATAAGTTGGATGCCAAAGATCAATTGCCAATTCTCTTCAAATCATTCATAGTCTACAAAGCCTCATGTGTTTGCGATAGCATATATATTGGACGTACAAAGAAACAATAGATCGCAAACGGAGACAGAAATTTCGAAAAAATATGAGTATTCAACACTGAAATCCGCACACCCTGCGTTGTTACCAAGTGGACAGAAAAAAATCAATGAACAGGGCGAAACAAAAGATAACACGGAAAAATAACACACGATAAAATTCCGCGAGTTGCGTACGCGGGTTGTAGCTTTGCACTATCAGTTTCACAAAGATCCGATTGATCACCATTTTCCAGTATGCATTTGTTTTGTCAAGTAGTAATTGAGTTGACTTCTTGCAAAGTCTTAGGCAATGCTATATACAAATAAACTCACGATATATATATATATGGAGAGGAGACACCACTTGTGCCAAATTCCCAAGAAACTCCATGAAATTGGAGCCGGCTTATCCTCCAAAAGGAGTCAGCCGCAGTAAAGTAAAAAATATATATATGGACTAGCTGACCTGTCCCACGCTGCTGCGTCCTCCCGATAATTAAAATTTATGGAGACGAATTTTGATAAAATTTCAAAACATGACTTCAGTTTTCGAGGACATAACTACCGCTTTAGGTTTTGCGAACCTAGTAACAAATTAGTTCAGTTGTGACCAGAAGGATAAACCAAAGGCAGCATGAACGGAAAGTATAACTCATGCACATTCGTTTCGTGCTTACTGGCGACTCATCAGTGGAGCCGGTATTCGCCCTTTAACCACTATATATTCGGTAGAAGAATGTGGAATAATAGGACGGTACATTCCACATTCTTCTACCAAATATATAGTGGTTAAAGGGCGTAATACCGGCTCCTACTGATGAGTCGCCAGTAAGCACGAAACGAATGTGCATGAGATTATACTTTCCGTTCATGCTGCCTTTGGTTTATCCTTCTGGTCACAACTGAACTAATTTGTTACTAGGTTCGCAAAACCTAATACATACTTGCATATATATTAGCTCTTCGCAACAAACAGTATTTAACTACCGCTTGTTTACATACCTCTCCCGATTTTTATTTTATCAATTCTGTTGCTAATGCTTTACTTACTTTGCTTTTGATAATGCTAGGGAAAATGTCATGTTTACATAAGAGGTTAAGTAAACAAAAGTTCCTACGCATTGGGGTTCAAGTGTCAAAATATCATCTTGCACACAACCAATCTAAATCATATATAAATAGTGACCTTCCCAGGAAGTGTTAGAATTGGTGTAGCAAAATCTGTTTTAAAAAAAAATTAACATATTTAGATTTACGAAAATGCAACACGCTCTGGTGCTATAGTAATTACTTTCTTTCATAAATTGGAGGCAGAGTATACAGATTTGACCAAAATGTTGGAAACAACTTTTGGCTTGCATATTTCAAAAAACAGTTCATGAGCTTCCAATATTGCAGTCTACCGATCATGCACTTTTTAATTTATTCAATTTTGTTACTTAAGTAGCATGATGATAAGCCTCACATTATATATACATATAATAATAATATACATTATATATACATATATGTTGGGGTTTAAGTGTCAAAATATCAACTTGCACACAACGAATCTGAATCATATATAGATTGTGAACCTTCTCAGGAAGTAGTTGAATTGGTGTAGTGAAATTAGTGCGAATCGGTGAAGTCGTTTTCATTTTACTTGAGGACATGCATACATACAGACAAACATTCATTTTTATACATATAGAAGAATATTTATTAAATCCATTTAAAATAAATATAACATATTTAGATTTACGAAAATGTAACACGCTCTGGTGCTATAGTAATTACTTTTTTTTATAAAAGTACAATCTCAATACTTTAACTATTAAATCAATTTTAAACAAAGACATGATATCAAAATTCACTATCATAATTTTTCTCATTTATATGTTGAATTCGATTTAAATATTGAATTGATTTAATAAGGAAATAATTTCCTTGTGGTTTATACTTAAGTTCGTTGATGCTGACTAACCATTCAGCCAGTCGCACACTCAATTTATCAATGTTTAATGTTTAATTCAATTATACCATAATTAAAAGGAAAAAATTGAAAACAGGCTGATTGAGATCAGAGTATGAGAATTGTGCGGAAGTATGAGGTGCTTAATAAGGTTTCCAGTCGCAAATTCTGTTATTTCGTATATTTCCAGATCAAGGTTCCGGCATCTTATTCAGATTAAAGAAATAGTATATATATATATATATATATATATATATATATATATATATATATATAGAGAGAGAGAGAGAGAGAGAGAGAGAGAAGAGGATCATTCTTATGGTGCCTGTTCTATTAACAAAGATTGGGAATGGTTTATTAGAAAATTTAGTAGAAAGGGATGCCGAACAAGATACACCCGAAGGAAAAACTGACCAATTTATATATATATATATATATATATATATATATATATATATATAGTGTATATAATTGAAAAATGAATGCAATCGGCGGTATTGGTGGTGTAGAAAACGAGATTCGAGGCTAAATTAAATGACTCATGATTCGATCCCCAGCTGCAATAAATCCGGCGAAAGCTTGATGGGTGTCCTGTAAATGTGAAATCGGTCTACTTTGTGAATTGCATCTTTATCATATAAAATGTTGTGTCCACCTATATCGGATAGGCCATGCACTCGGATATCGTCTGTGTTTATAATCAGTGTATCGTCCAGACGAGACTTAATTATGCCTAATTCTGCAGTTAAATTGTTCATTTTAGTAGTCAGTCCTTGAATCAACGTTTCTAACCCACCAGAAGCCATTTTTAAATGTACGACACATGCTTTATTTTTACTCAATCATATATAGTATTTTGCTTGCATAACGAGCATCGAGTTAATAAAAAAATTTACAAATATGAATTATTTATGTTCACTTCTGCTCGAAGTCTGCTTTTATCATTGGGCTGACTGCTTCATCCTTATACGGGTGCTTCTGCGAGGAATTTCTGTTTAAATAATGTCTGCCCTAGATAAGATCCCTTTTTCATTTTTTGTCTTAAATGTGGCTATCGCCACATAAGATGCTTAGTTTATACTGCTAATTTAGGTATAGTAAATTCCTGCCCTTAAACTTTTATACAAAATCACTTCTCCATGGAACGTGGTTTCTGTCATTAAATTTCCTATCGGAGATATTTAGTTAAATTTTAAGATAGAAATCGATGCTGAATAAGATCCACAGAAATGAAAGACAAACAAAAAATGGTAAATTGCTTTTGCTTGCACAATTCTGGACAACGTTGATTTATTGAAATCTCTTCCCAATAGGGAAGCACCCCAACATTAAAGTTGAAAGGTGCTGTGGTGGCATATCGCATTCTTTACAGGACAAAACATGTTTAGTTATAAACGTACGTGCAATAACAAGTTTATTTTGCACCACCTAGATCGGTATGTGCTCCGACAAGCTTGATTCCACTATTCTAATGCATCTACCTACATATAAAATTCCACGGGAACAATTTCAATTATAGATAACGTTAGATGCAGATTGCAGTAGAATTTTATCCTTCACATTTTGGTAGAGTAATTTTGGTGGTGAATGTTATCATAATTATGTCAGGGGTAAAAGACTAATTTTTATGATCAATGTAACCAATTTAGATGAACACAAAATTGCGAAACTTGGTTTTTCAAATTACCTGCTTTGTGAGTAAAACAGTATTTTTCTCAGTTCATTCTTTTTACGTAAATATTTCGGATGCCCCCTTCTGTATCCTTTAACAGTCCAAAATTCAAAACAAATTTTATGAACAAACTAATAAAGCAAGTAAATTCATTCCGTAGACCAGCTTCGTTCTTATCGGGAGCTCTTTAAGTACTGCCGAGAATTTTCCGTAGAGAGGGCTCGAACTCGAGAACGTCTGCTTTGGAGTCTGTGACTCTAACTACTGAGCTACCCGTCTGCTAAAACTTTTGGACAGTACTTGTCGAGTTCAACAATAAGGACGAAACCGGTCTACTGGATGAATTTTCTTTTGTGCGGCAATGTTTCAGTGGTTAGATTCGCAGACTCTGCAGCAGACATGCCCGGCTCCAAGCCCTATCGAAAAATATTATAGACAGTTAAGTTAGCTTCATCACTGTTTGAATACCTGTTCGTAGAGATTGTATTGTCCAACTGTCTCAAATTACTTGATCAAATATATAGTGGGTACAGGGCGTAGTATCGGCTAACCCTGATGAGTCGCCAGTTTGCACGAAACGCTTGTTTACATGGTATTCTACCTTTCGTTTATGCTGAATGGTTTATCCAACTGCTCTTATTTGGACAAATTTGTTTCTAGGTATGCAATGCCAAATAGTTAAATAAAAGCTTAACCTGCAGCACTGAATAACGGAGACGTAATACCATAATATGCTAGAGCACTATCGAATTGATGAAGCATTAATATAAAGCGTATTCGTGAAATAGGCTCAATAAGACACTTTAAAGCGTGCTTAAAACAATTGTCATCTTTATGAGTTAAACAATTGGTATATCGCGTTAGTGCAGTTCGCCAGCCGTAACTAACTTGTTTGTCCACAAAGTAAAATCTCGCACGTTCCAAGAACGAATGAAAATCTTTCCTTGAATGAAAGCAGCAAATGAAGACGATGAAACGCTGCTAGTAGTTTTCTGTGTGTATTCCGGCATGTTCTCTATTCCAGTACAAGTATATTAGCTTCAGCAATTGGTTTCCTCAAATATGACCTTAGAATTGTGCACATTAACACTGCTTTTAAGGAATTCGACATCGAAAACAAGAGACCTATTTGGATTCTAATGGCACCTGGTTGATGGCTTTAGATAAGCACCACCTTTATTTACCCTCCGACACGTACGCAACAACAATATCCCTTATTCAGAATAGCAAAAAGAACATACCACCATGAGAGCGAAAACTTCAGACTCTTCTGTAGTAGCTTGCTTTCGCTAATCCATCCTGCAAAACTTAGAGTAAAAAATGGCATTAATTATGTTACACGCAGACTAATAGCGTCTGTAATCATTATTTTACTTTTATTCATTTTCAGTTGCGGGATACAGGTAGTTCATTTTCAGTGGGAGCAGATAGCTTGTATTCAGTATCAATCTGAATTGAGATTTCCTACTACCTAGAGTAGAGTGTGTGATTTTCATTCAGTTTTCTTTTTCTTAGATGACAGGCCGCCCATGGCTAACGAATGGAATCTGCGCAAACGATCTGTTTGTAAACAAGCGAAAGATAGCGCTGTTTTACATTACCTGCTAGTACAAATATTCACGCCACGTGCAGGCCAGGAGCTGCACTTAAGTTTTCATAACCCATGGGAAATTATAAGCGTACATATATCGAAAGTGTCTTGAAATTAACCCAGATACCTTCTTATGGCTTTCACGTCCCTTTTCGCATCTCAGAAAATACCGATTTTACAGATACACACATGATATTCTAGAAGAACTATTGTGATAATTATAAAAAATAATCAGTGCCATCGAATGACCTCCAATGAAACTGCGCAATTACTACCTTGAAAGACAAATCTCTTTGACTTTTCGCAGTTAACTAGCAAAGTAAGCACTTAAAAACACGAAAATTTACAGAAAGTATAATATTTTATCAAGGCACTGTTACTGATCACTATTTAGTATTGATTGAACATTAATCTAATTTCGCGCTTGTTTAATTTACAGTGCATTTTTTAATTAAAATGACACAAGCTCAAACGGAAATGTTCAAATGTGACCCCGATTCACCTACATTTATGTATTAAAAGATATTATTAATAATTGCGTAGAATATTTTTTACTTTTCTCTTTTAATAGGAAAAAAATAAGCAAATACCATTTACTAAAAATTAATTTTTAATAATTCTACTTGAATGTTTATTTTCAAATTTTGTAAACGGCTATAAACGTGGATTTAATTTTAAGAAATTAAAGTTTCCTAGCATATACGCATTAGACATGATGTAACTAGAAACATGTTAGCTCTATGTGACCAGGAAGACTCCAATTTTAAAATGAAAACTTACTGAATCTCATGTACACAGGCATTTCATACTATCTAGTGACATATCAGTAAGATCTAGTAATACGACCGAAGTAATATTAATTTTCAATAAGATTTCATCGTCTACTTCATTCACACTACTTGACCAGCATGAATGTGTGGCGAAATCAACAGCAAAACAGAATATCTGTAATTGGTCACACGTTCTGTCATTCTACAACCTCCCATATTTAACATAAGAGCACAACGGTAGAACGACTAACGAGAATAAAACTACAAAGCTTAAAATCAGATATGTGGCTGCACAAAAATTGTGCAACCGACATTTTCAGCAAAATGCAATATCAATGAGACCAATAGAGATGAAAGCTGCATTTCTGATAATTCAATCCTCATTAGTCGGACTTCCGTTGTGCTCTGAGGATTATGAAAGGAGGGAACGCGTCAGTACGTGTGGCCGAAGGTTGTTATGCTATGTTGGTTAACAGATTAAATAAAAAGAGATTCGTGTTTATTTCAAGCTTGCAAACTTCATTTGAAGAATTGTTATTATCTTCCACGCAATCAATGATTTTTTAAATGAAAAATGCGAAAGCTTCATAGAAACTATGCAATCACAAGTAAGCGCGCATTCAGTGCTAACTGACCATTTATTAAGAGGAGCCAGCTTTATACTCAAAACCCACAATATAATCGATCAATAATTGTGCAACAATTAAACCGCCCAATCCACTATTAAAATGTCTACATAAAGCAATGGAAGAATTAAATTTTCATTAATTAATATTTCTAATATTGATTTTATACTCAAACATAAAGAAAATTAAACATTAGTTGATTGCGCGGGTGGTGGAAACAATTCTATAAATTAATTTTGCGAGCTTGAATTAATCACCAATCTCATTTTATTTAACCAGTCGTCGAACAACATAGAAAAACTACTGACAGTCGCACGCACTGACGCATTTCAACCTTCTATGATCATCATCAGAGTACGACGGAAAACTGACTTGCGAGGATCAAACCGCATTGCATATATAGGGAAAGCAAAATTAGATATGCGTCTCTCACCTCTAGTAGTCTTGCATACATTTAACTTGACTGGAATTCTATTAAATTTCTTCAACTCTCTCAGGACCAGGCGTAATGTGGGCTCCCACTGATGAACAACCACTAATAAAAAACGCAGTTTTACGGGAAAAACACATTTTGTTCATGTTCACTTTCTCTTACTTGAATTAATTACATTCGAGATCCGTAGTACCTAATGCAAACGTTTGCGATTGATATTTTTAGATAAAACTATTAGGTTAGTCTGTCAAAATATATGAATGAGTTCTTCTAATTATGCATTGGAAATAAAAATAAGATTATTAGATTATCTGTGCTGTTTCAATGTTCAACTAATTTTCTAATTCGCCATTTGCAAGAAACCATCTAGATTTTCTCCAATAATTTCAAATAAAATGAAACAAGCATTGACTTTATGGATGGTGACAAGAATTTACTTTTGGCGTACAAAATGTTTAACAGTATAACTTATAAAATTTTGAATAAAGCTGCAAATATGTAACCTTCATGACTGCATAGGAACTGTGCAGCCGTCATTTCCAGTCAAGAATATGTAAGCCACATTACTAGAGGTGTAAGCCATATATCTATTACTTCCTTCCATATGGGTGGATAGCGGTCGAAACGAGTCAGTACGTGTAACAGACGGTAGTCCTTCTTTGTTGCTCAACTGGTTACATTCAATGGGATTGGTGTTTACATCATGATCCCAAACATGATTTAAGCACTTGTTTTTACATCGCGCGCAATTATTGATTGCTTAACTGTATAACTTATATACATGTGACGAAAGCTGCACAAATATAAAGCTCAAGGCTGCACCAAGATTGTGCAGCCAACATTTCCGGCCAATTCTCATTTATACGACAGTATTAGAGGTATGATCAGCATATACAATTTTGACTTCCTCATTTATGCATTTCGGTTTCATTAGTTTTAGATTGTTTATCACTGTGCTCTGATGATGACTATATAAATTTGAAGTGTTTCAAATTGTGTGACTAACGTTAGTCCTGTTGTGTAGTGCAAGCGGTCACATACAATGAGACTGGCACTTATCTCAATCTCGCAAACTAGATTCAAAGAATTTGTCAACATGCCAACTGAAATTTTAAATCGAATGGATACAAGTTAATAGCATTAGTTAAGTTTTGTTGCTTTAATATTCATTTAACTTTAATTAGACAGAAATGTAAAAAAATCCTGCTCAATAAATGGGTTCATAGTTGCTATCTTGATGCTCACGGTATTCTAATTAATTTTATGGGAAAAATAAGTTTTACCATCAACATATCGAAATAACTGGCATAAATTCTTAATTGAATACATCAGCTTTAATGATATTAACTCACTTGAGTTGTGTTAATAAATTTTTCGATGAAAATAGTCAGTAATAAACGAGTATCCTAACCCATTGAACAAGTTCTGTTTAGACCACGATTATGGCTGGTATTATCAGGCTTGTGTTCAACAAATTCAACAATATTACCTGATCTGCGTTTTGACTAACGCAGCTTTCATTGTTCCAGTAATTTTCTTTATTCATAATATTTCGATCTTCTTTACCGTAGATCTTCATCAGATGCATTTCACGAAACAAATGAAGCAAGCGCGTTATTTCCTCTAGTCATAATATTTATATACCCCGGACTGACCTTTCATTGGTTATACGCGTGTCACTTGTGTGTGTGTGTGCATTTTCATAACTGTTGTTTTCATCTAACTAATTTAGACCAGAGTGGCTAAATAATAATTTATCAATTGCATGCAATAACTATTCGTTTTTTTAAACACACTCAATGTAAATGACGTAACTGAGATGGGGAGACCCATAATTCAGAAACACTCGTCATAAAAACATGCCATGAGTGATAAAACCAGAAGTCCGAACGACTAATGCACATGTTAAATTACAATTCAAACCACTAGGTTGTACTCAAGATAGAGAAGTTAATAACAGTTAATGGCGCACGCCACGCATGTCCATGTGTATGTGTATGCATAACTAAAAAACTTGGTTAAATTATTTTATTTTGATACACATGTACGTACATCTAAATGAAACTGCAGTCAATAGACATTAATTTACCCTTTGCACGCGTCAGACAAATTATTACTTATAACTATTGTATTATTAGAATATTTCCAATGGTTAGGGTGGGGGTGTAAAACAGAAAATTAAGGTTGAAATCTATTTGTTTTAAAATCAAATGAATAGTTAGAGATGAAATTTTGAAGATTATATTAATAATAATTGTTTATTCATTTGTTGAATAAAAGCCCACTAATTAGTCAATCTTAATCCGATGTTCTTAATCTTTTACTGGAGCTAGCTTCAGTTACCAATTCATGCAATCGCCTTTTTCTTCCACTAGCTAGTGCAGTATTCCAAATCGGACCTAAAGATTTTTCAACAGCTGTTTCATTCATAATATTATCTCTAGATTTAATTTCTATAGATTCCCTAATCAATCTCGTCATCCTATTACGACTACATATTGCTATGCGTTTGCATTCCTCCCAGTCGATAGTATGCCCCGTCTCCACCACATGACGAGCAAGGTCAGATTTAGCAATATGTCCATATTTACACGCAGTTTTATGTTCACCTCTTCTTACTTTGATTGGACGCATGGTTTCACCAACATACTTGAGACTGCAATCATTGCATGGGATCTCATACACTCCTGAAGTGTCTAAGGGTTCAATCTTTTCTTTTTGGTTAGGGAGTATAGTGCCTAGTGTAAGGGGCTGTTTTAAAACGGTCCTTATATTGTATTTTAAAGCTATTGATTTCACTTTCCTACTTAATATAGAGTCCGGTAATACCATGACCTTCCGCTCTTCCTTCTCCTTATCCGCTTTTATGTATCTCAAACTAGGATTAAATTTCTTCACCACGTCCCTCATTGTTGTATCTATTAAATGAGGAGGGTAACCATTAGTCTTGAATATATCGCGTAGTCTACCTAATTCTAACTTCCTATGCTTTATATCTGTTAACTTGAGACTTCTTAATGTTAATGACTTTAAGATACCGACTTTCATACGATACGGGTGATTGGACTTGAAATTAAGAAGGATTCCTGAATAAGTATCCTTCCTATAAATATCTCTTCCCAATTTCTGACCAATTCTAATTAATTTGACATCCAAAATGGTAATTCACCCGACGATTCCCTTTCTAAGGTAAATTGTAGTTCGCTCATTCGATTAGCTAAATTTAAGAAATTTACCAATTTATTGTCACCATGGTTCCATATCAGTAATATATCATCCAAGAAACATTTAACATGGAACTATAACAGAAATGCCGTTAAATGGTATAATAAATATACGCTAATGAAACAACAAATCGTGAGGCAAGTGTCAAATATTTCCTTTTTAAGTATTTGTTTAAAACATGATGTTATTCCTAAATGTTTTCGTTTTAAACTAAATTTTAAGCTAAATGCTTATGGCATGTCTCTTAAGCATGACCTTTGTATAAATATTATAAAAACTTTGATTCGTGATTTAGTTAAATTTAGCTAATCGAATGAGCGAACTACAATTTACCTTATAAAGGGAATCGTCGGGTGAATTACCATTTTGGATGTCAAATTAATTAGAATTGGTCAGAAATTGGGAAGAGATATGTATAGAAAGGATACCTATTCAGGAATCCTTCTTAATTTCAAGTCCAATCACCCGTATCGTATGAAAGTCGGTATCTTAAAGTCATTAATATTAAGAAGTCTCAAGTTAACAGATATAAAGCATAGGAAGTTAGAATTAGACAGACTACGCGATATATTTAAGACTAATGGTTACCCTCCTCATTTAATAGATACAACAATGAGGGACATGGTGAAGAAATTTAATCCTAGTGTGAGATACAAAAAAGCGGATAAGGATAAGGAAGAGCGGAAGGTCATGGTATTACAGTTAAATACTGTTTGTTGCGAAGAACTAATATATATGCAAGTATGTATTAGGTTTTGCGAACCTAGTAACAAATTAGTTCAGTTGTGACCAGAAGGATAAACCAAAGGCAGCATGAACGGAAAGTATAATCTCATGCACATTCGTTTCGTGCTTACTGGCGACTCATCAGTAGGAGCCGGTATTACGCCCTTTAACCACTATATATTTGGTAGAAGAATGTGGAATAATAGGACGGTACAATCTCCTAGACGAATGTGTAAACCTGTAATAGTGAAGCTAACATAATCTGAAGTCAACGACAATACGACTTCAATGCTAACTCACACTATATAATATATATACCGAGTCTGTAAAGGATACTAACACTATGGCCATTGTGTTAGTAACTGATACCTTTTTGAAATCGATGAGTACCGGATACTAACACTATGGTTTCCGAGTCGGTACATGATACCAACCTGATGGATATAAATTTATGCTAAAGTTCACCCAAATTGAGAATTACAACAATTTCCGAACACCTGTTACTCCAGTTAAACCATACACTCTGGCCTTCATCGATATCAGTTATCACATTTCGCGGTAAGCATGACATCATTCAATTCAATATATTACAGTTAAATACTGTTTGTTGCGAAGAACTAATATATATGCAAGTATATATTAGGTTTTGCGAACCTAGTAACAAATTAGTTCAGTTGTGACCAGAAGGATAAACCAAAGGCAGCATGAACGGAAAGTATAATCTCATGCACATTCGTTTCGTGCTTACTGGCGACTCATCAGTAGGAGCCGGTATTACGCCCTTTAACCACTATATATTCGGTAGAAGAATGTGGAATAATAGGACGGTACAATCTCCTAAGAGTAACTGGAGTAACAGGTGTTCGGAAATTGTTGTAATTCTCAATTTGGGTGAACTTTAGCATAAATTTATATCCATCAGGTTGGTATCATTTACCGACTCGGAAACTCATAGTGTTAGTATCCGGTACTGTCGATTTCAAAATGTAGCCACTAACACAATGGCCATAGTGTTAGTATCCCTTCCGACTCGGTATATATATTATATATATATATATATTCTAATAATACAATAGTTATAAGTAATAATTTGTCTGACGCGTGCAAAGGGTAAATTAATGTCTATTGACTGCAGTTTCATTTAGATGTACGTACATGTGTATCAAAATAAAATAATTTAACCAAGTTTTTAGTTATGCATACACATACACATGGACATGCGTGGCGTGCGCCATTAACTGTTATTAACTTCTCTATCTTGAGTACAACCTAGTGGTTTGAATTGTAATTTAACATGTGCATTAGTCGTTCGGACTTCTGGTTTTATCACTCATGGCATGTTTTTATGACGAGTGTTTCTGAATTATGGGTCTCCCCATCTCAGTTACGTCATTTACATTGAGTGTGTTTAAAAAAACGAATAGTTATTGCATGCAATTGATAAATTATTATTTAGTCACTCTGGTCTAAATTAGTTAAATGAAAACAACAGTTATGAAAATGCACACACACAAGTGACACGCGTATAATCAATGAAAGGTCAGTCCGGGGTATATAGATATTATGACTAGAGGAAATAACGCGCTTGCTTCATTTGTTTCGTGAAATGCATCTGATGAAGATCTACGGTAAAGAAGATCGAAATATTATGAATAAAGAAAATTACTGGAACAATGAAAGCTGCGTTAGTCAAAACGCAGATCAGGTAATTACAATTATTCCAGGTGCGCATCAAGGCAACTCCTTCAAAAATTCAATAATATGTCAGCTTAAATTGCGCAAATGTTAAATTGAAAACATAATGTTAGTTTACTTTGATTTTTCAATAATCATTTCACAAGCGAACGATTCCTCAACGAACGAGGCGTTGACGCGTTTTATGTTGTTGAGCTGCCAGTTGAATGGATTCATTAAAATTGTCCGTCAAAGTATCCGAATGAATTCTTCGAATATTAAATTGAAATCATCAGATTTACGGATTTTAATTTACGTGTGTTGCTTTAATTTTCACTTGATTTTAAATATTCAAAATTGTAAGCTATTTGTTGCTCAATGAACGAGGTCTGTTTACACTTCGACAACGCCGTATATCCGGATTGCCACATTGAACAAATTCGACACTTGCAAGAATTTATTATGTTTGTCATTCAAAGTGTCTGAATTAATTCCTACAATTGTACATTCAAGACGTCAGAAATAAGGATTTAATTTTCCACTGTTGTTCAAATATTCAATTCATATTAATTAGACAAAAAATAGGCAACTACATAATTCTTCAATGACGCGTATTTACACTGCGTCTACTCATGATGTAGTGAAGATCACGTTCACTCTGAGTACTAAAGTTGCTTGCCATTGTCAGAATGAATTACATAAATCTTCAACTAAACACATCAGCTTTACGGATTATTGTTTACTTTTGATGCCTTAATGCTCGTTTGATAATAAATGGTCAACAATGCAATCCAAAGGCTGCTCAATGAAAGAAGTACATCACATCTCTGATAATGCCGGATTTGTCGATGCCTACGTTGAACTAATTTGCTATTTGAAATAAATAATTAATTTTGTCGGACAAATTTTCTGACTGAGTTTCTCGAATACATATTTGAACATATCACAGCTACGCATTATTTACTTCTGATATTCCAATTTCGATGTTGATTTAAATTGTCACCAATATAAGCGAATCATTCCTCAACAAAAATTTCGCAATGAATTGCTCGTATTTGCAATTGAACACATCCGTATTAGGGATTCTAATTTACGTCCGTTTCATTAATATTAACTTGACTTTTAACAGTCAACAACACAAGCCAGAGGCTGCTCAAAGAAAGAGGTACATTAAGGCTCAGTTACAATAAGGTATGTTGATCCTCACGTTGGCCTACTTCGCCCCTTCCAAGAGAATTTTAAGTTTGTCGGTCGTAGTGTCCAAATGAATTGTACGAATAGTCATTTGAACACATCAAATATGAGGATTTTAATTTACGTGTGTTTCGCCTATATGCACTTGATTTTAAATAATCAGCAATAAAAACGTGAGGATACTCAATGGACGAGGTCTGCTTAGATCCCATCAACGGCTTCTATGTTAATACCCACGTTGATCTTATTCACAATTTAAAATAAACTATTGAGTTTATGAATCAAAGTGTACGCATGAAAACATGAAAAGCTATTTTGATCACATCACGGTTAAGGATTTAATCTAATACTGATGCTCTAATATACATTTCGTTTTAGATAGCCAACAAAAAAACAATTGTTATTCGGTGAACGAGGTCTGATTAGACTCTGTCGGCTCTTGATATCTTAATAATCACGTTGATCTAATAGGCAGATTAAAAGATACTGCTATTTTATTATAATCAAGGTTGCGGTCTTGATATAAACACCTGACCCATTAATTACTTACATATGTCAGTATAAACTAAGAATTGTATAGTGTAGAAAAGGCAATTCATCCAGTAGACCGGTTTCGTCCTTATTGGGAACTCATCAAGTACTGGCCAGAATTTCCGCGGACAGGATACGAACCTGGGCACGTCTGCTTCGGGTTCGTCCTGTCCGCGAAATTCTGGCAAGTACTTGATGAGTTCCAATAAGGACAAACCGGTCTACTGGATGAATTGCCTTTCCCTTACAATTCTTAGTTTATACTGACATATGTAAGTAATTAATGGTCAGGTGTTTATATCAAGACCGCAACCTTGATTATAATAATTGTTATCACCACCCGCGCAACCAATTTTCGTTTAATTATACTGCTATTTTGACAGTAAACGTTTTTAAAGGATTACTAAAATATTAAAAGTAATACAACCAAGTAAAGGATTTTAGTTTGCTTCTGCTTTTACAATTTTCATTTCTGTATAAATAGTCGACAATACGAGGTAAAGGTTGCTCAATTAAAGGTGTGTTAAGACCCGATTACACTGGATGTGTTGAGGCTCATGTTGAACTAACCTTTAATTTTAAGTAAACTATTACGTTTGTTGAGACAAGTGTCAGAATAAATTGCTAGAATTCAGGGTTTAAATTTAATTATGGTTATCAAAGATTCATTTCATACGAAATTTGCATCAAATGTAGAAAACGGTTTCTTAATTAACAGGTTCTGTATAAACTCCATTAGAGTCTGATATGTTGATGCTCACGTTGATCTAATTAGAATTTAAAAGGAAACAAGTAAGTGTGTTGTTGAATATCCCCAAATGAGTAGCTCGAATTGTAAACTAAACACATCAAAGTTAAATATTCTAGTTTGCTTCTGGTGTTTTAACATTCATTTCATATCAAATAGTCAATAGAAGAAGTTAATCTTTGCTTAATGAACGAGTTTTGTTTAGACTCTGTTGACGCGTGACACTTTGATTTTCATTTTGATTTGGCTCGCAATTTGAAAGTAAGTTTTAAGTCTTTTTACCTATATGCATAAAAAACTAGGTAAAATTTTATAATGAACACACCAACGATAAGGAAATCAGTATACGAGTGTTGTATTAATATTAAATTTAATTTTTAATGGTCAACCATATTAGCAAATAGTTGCTCAATGAAGAGGTAATGTTTAGACTCAGCTGATGTCCGATATGTTGATGTACACATTGGATTAATTTTCCATTTGAAAGAAACCTTCAAGTTTAAGTGCTGCTTAAACAGTTGTTGTTTGTCAAATCTACGATTTCCAGGCATGGTTTATCGATTTGCACTCTTAGGTCTGCTATCTATTAAATCACCTTCACTTATTGGTGCACGACGTGCCTGTTTCCTTGATGGATGATTTATGATTGTCCCCGTCATTCCGAAGACTTCAACACGGCGTGTACTATCCACTAAAATTGCTGGAGTTTCAGTTATTGCCGACTGACACACGACATTTTGAGGCATCATTTCCCGCCTCATCATCAGTTATTCAATACAATAATATTAAAAAACACAAATTATGGAAAATGTGGTATCCACATTACAGATAGACCCATTAAGATTTATTTTAGATTTAATAAATATCAGACCTTCAACTACGTGACCAAACATTATACATATATATTTCTAATTAGGAAGAAAAAACACATTAATAACAAAGTGGATAATGGCCATTCATTTCGAGAATACTAAAATTCGCTCTACAATATTTCTGGGTTTTTAATTGAATATTTGGGTGGCAACAAATATTCAATTGAAAACCCAGAATGCATATAAATGAAAGATTGTAGAGCGAAGTTTAGTATACTCAAAATAAATGGCCATTATCCACTTTGTTATTAGTGTGTTTTTCTTCCTAATAGAAATATACTGTGTAATATTCGAAGGCAATGGACATTATATATATATATATATATATATATATATATATATATATATATATGTGTGTGTGTATGTATGTATGTGTGCAATATATATGTACTTTCATTTATAAAATAAATATGTATGTAATCGTGTGAATTAGCAGATACGTCTAATCATTTTCCGCACTTCCCTTACTACTTTTCAAGTGCATAAATGAATCAAACAAATGCCTTTCATTTTACTTGCAGAAATACATAATTCCAGGTATAACTTATCTCATTCGATTTTCCATAGGTTATAAAGTATGGGGGGATAAAACAATCAAAAGAATACAGCATTACGATACTGCTTCTAAACAAATAAAATAGATCTCAATCGTTGGTACAAATGATGTCTCTAGGCTACGAATAAAGGTTACCCACTGAGAGATAGAGATAGCAGGAGCTTAATTTTAGATAAAGCTAAATATAAGACCTACAATAAATAATCCCCACATTTACATTAGCCTACCAAACCCAAAGTTACCATTATTAATAAAAAACAGTTATTCATTGTCTCACTCACTCATAAATATTCTAATTTCTGATTTGTATATCGATCTTTTCAACTGTCGGTCCAGGCGACCTACGGTGCCAAATAAAGAATTATATATATATATATATATATATATATATATATATATATATATCAAAACATGTATGTTTAAATACTTGTACGACCATATTAACAAGATCCTCTATATATGAGTAAATATATTATCACCAGTGTGAGCTGACCTCAACGTCAAGCACATACGATTCTCAGTGAATGTAGTATATCAGCCAAACAGGTTTTTACTTAAAGCCAAATCCTATATAAATAAATAGTCATGTATATATATATATATATATATATATATATATATATATATATATATATATATATACGTGTACAAGCCATGTATATTCATGCATATACGAATAAACATATAAGAAACAACGCGTGATCCATTATTTAAGCGCATTCCTCCACTATTTAATTATTATGAAACGCTGAAAATGCATAATAATGAATTTCCCGTTTACTAGGTGCAATTATTTGTGAGGAGAAATGCGGAGTGGATTAATGAAAACGTTCAAAAGAATACCATATTTAATCAGTGTAACGTCGAAGTAATCAAACACAGAATGAGGCTTGATAAACTCGCTCGCTGAACTAAATAATATTCATAGAATACGAATTAACGTTCCCCGAAAGAAACAGAGAAAGAGAAAGAGAGTAGGGGAAGAGAACCAAAGCAAGTTAATTCAAGCATTTAAATACCAATATGGTCATCATTTGGAGAAATTCTTATTCTGTAAAGGTTTCTTTGGCAGATAAAGGCGAATAAGAAGATATTAAGATATAGGGCGTTAGGATTCGCCAGTGTCCCAAAATGCATTTAAAGTCAATCATCTAATAAATTCAAATGTCTGGGTGCCCTGTTTCTTATTCGATATTTTCATTAAAGAAGTTAGTACAATTAAACAATCACTGATTGCGCGAGTGGTAGTAACAATTCTTTAAATCAAGTTTGCAAGCTTGAAGTAAACACCAATCCCAATGCATTTAGCCAGTCATCGAACAGCATCGTAAAACTACAGTCCTTTACACGGACTGATGCGTTTCGACCTTTCATGATCATCATCAGAGTATGAAGGCAAACTGATTGGCGAGGATCAAACCACAATGCATGTATATGGAAAGCAAATGTTGATCAACGAATGGTTCAATGTAATTTGATTGGTATTTACTTCAATATCGCAACTTGATTTAAAGAATTGCTACCACCACTCGCGCAGTCATTGATTGTTTGATTGTATTATCTATATATGTATAAAAATTGTACAGACGATATTTTCAGTACAGAACAACATATGCAAGTCTACTAGAGATGAGAACCGAATATCTAATTCTGCTTTCCACATATATGCATTCCAGTTTTATCCTCGCTAGTAACTCTGCCATCGTACTCTGATTATGATTACGGAAGGTTGAAACGCGTCAGTACGTGCGACTGATGAATGGTTAAATACAATGAGATTGTTGTTTACTTCAAGCTCGCAAACTTGATTTAAAGAAAGGAAGTTAAAGTTAGAGAAAATATAAATTATCCAACTGTAATGGTTGATTAAACACATATTATTTAGGTGTGACTTTAAATTTGAAACATTTTTAAGCAGAAGGGAATTTTTCACTTGCATAATAATCTATATCTTCATTTTGTATTGACTAACTTCACGGATGTCCTGTCATAGATCGACATCAAACAATTAAGTTGGTTGGTCAATGTGTCCGAATGAATTACTAAAACTTTAAACTTAATAAACCCTTTTTTCAATATTTTTGTTTACTTCTATTGTTTTCGATGCTTTTTAAATAGTCAACAATGCAGGCCAATGGTTGCTCAATGAATGAGGTCTTTTTAGATTCAATGACGCTCTATATGTTGATACTCACATTGACATGATAGGTCAATTAAAAAACTATTAAATTTGACAATCAATGCGTCCGAATGAAATAAAGACATATAAATTGAACACTTTAGACTAAAGGATTTATTTCACCTGTATTGACTTAATATTCTTTTTTTAAATAGCCAACCACACAAGCCAATGCTTGTACATTGAACGAGACCTCTACAGACGCCGGTGACGTCTGTTATGTTGATGCTGATGGTGATCCAATTCGCCACTTGAAAGAAAATATTTAAGTTGTCGGACAATGCCCCCGAGTGAATTGCCACAATTTTAAATTGAAGACAGCATAATTAAGGATTCTAGTTTACTAACGTTGTTTTATTATTTATTTCTTATCAAATAATCAGCAGAATAAGCGTGTCGTTGCTCAATGAACGGGTTCTATTTAGACTCTGTTGACTTTAATCTAACTCGACATTTGAAATAAACTATTTAGCCTTTCTGTAAATATGCATAAATGACTTGCTCAAATTTTAAATTGAGCACATCAACGATAAGAATATTAGTTTTCTGTTTTCATTTAAATATTTATTCCATATTTAGTCACAAATTTAAGTGCAGCGTTGTCCAACGAGCGGGTTCCGTTAAGACTCCGCTTATGGCTGATATGTCTATGTTCACATCTACTTAAATGGTCAGTTAACAGTAACTATTGAGATTGTCCAAATGAAGTGCTCGAGATTTAAGCGTAATACAGCGCTAACGATATTAGTTTACTCGTGCTGTTATAACACGCCGGAAATTTGGAAATAATAATAATAATAATTGTTTCCGTGCAACATAATTGTCTTATAATACATATTCAACGGAATTTTTAAATAAATACTTGAAATATGTTAATAACATATGCATTGCTATGATCAATTCCAAAGAAAAAGTCTGAACCTTATTCACAGTACTTTAAAAAGTACTTCACATCACACACTATAGTACGCAATAAACCAGTCCATATAAATTTTGAAAAGACCATACATAGAGTAGAAAACAAACATATTTAAAGTCATAACTTCAAGATCATGTTAAAATACCAAGATATTTCAGGCAACGCAAATAAAAATTGAAAACGAAATTGTCCGAGCAGACTGCATGAGAACATAAAATGACAGATTTTACAGTAGTTCATTCTTAACTAAGCGAGTTAAAATGTATATAATTGAATATGAAGTAAACTGACCAAAATATAGTTATTAATAGCTTAAAGTGTGAAAGACAAAACGGTTTTGAAAGACATAATTTGTTATGCTTATAAATGTTCATGATGAATAAACTTCAAAAAATGTGTATTTGTGTAACAGACAGGGAGCGTCATATTCTTAGGTTGTCTTTATAGAGATCCTACAATCATAAATAACTAAATTTAACCTGTTCATTCCATGTGTAATAGAAAATCCAAAATTTCATTATATCACTTTGAATAAACACGAAATCAATCAGACACATAATCACATAATGTAGCAAAATTGTCATTAGTTAATTTTCCTTCGAATTCAGGAAATAAATGCATAATCCTAACTTATAGTAGCACTAAAATACGGTTGCCATCATGATATTTGGTGAGGCCCACGAATTAGAAGAATTTGAATAAAGAACACTTTTCTAAATCAGAGTTGAAATATTTTGACTTTCAGTATTATGAGCCAGACAAACAAACTCACATACATACATACATACATACATACACACATACATGTAAGTATGCATGCTTACATACAATCACACATACATACATACATACATACATACATACACACACATACATACATACATGCAAGTATGCATACTTACATACAATCAAACACACATATACATACATACATACATACATGCATACATACATACATATATACTTATATACACTCATGCATACGCGCATATATACCTACATAAATGCAGGCACATATTTGACATAATTCAGAGCTGAATACAATTTTCGGCTCTTATGGCATATAAGATGAGTTTTATGAATCTGAGCCCAACGCTCGAGAGTTCTGTTCTCATCAGTCGCACTCCTGGCTACCACTGATAAATTTATCAATAACGAATAGTCAAATGTAAAAAAATATGGTTTTAAGTTACGAAATTGTACAATGTTTAGGTTATATGAAATAATCCGTATACAACTGTGTCCTGATACGGTAAATAACGCAAAGGAACGAGCAAAAAATATCGACTTTTAATTCAAATAGATGAAAGCAAATTAAATCCTATTCAAATAGCTTTTTAACCGTTGCCTTAGATGCCATTAATCCAGCTTTCATCAGCATGATTGCTCCCCTTTGACCGCCGGGCATTGTAAGTGCAACAGACAGAATAAGAGTGCATATCTGACCACCGAGTGACAGGAAAGCGACCAACGCACTGCGCCAAACTAGCACGCTCAATAGGCCAACTATCACGCAGGTGAAATAGGCAGTTGTGAGCAAAAACCTTTTCGTGTATAAAGAAAACAAACAAAATGAAAACGTGCCATGTCAAAATGATGTGTCAGAAACGTTTAAACTGCGAAAGGTATAGAATGCCTGGTAGCGATGCGGTTCATAAAGCAACTAGGCGTAGAATGCAGACGGGTTCACGTGAGATTGCAGTTTTTAATGATGAATTTGGCATCTAATCCAAGTTGTATATGAAATTACTTGTTAAAAGGTAAGCCACGCCTTCTAAAACCACGCGTTCTGTCAAGTCACAAATTAATCTATGTTTTAACCATCTATACGATAAATATACATATTTAAAATTCATTATAGCATACATGACAATTATTTGGCTTATTTTTGCCTGATTCTCTTCTTGAATTAAAAGCACTGACCCGCAAATTAAGGTAGCAATTTTCAAAACATATCTCACCTTTGAGCACTTCTGGTTATGGCGCGAAATAGACGCATAAAACCCAGCAGGAATGCCAGGGCAATGACTAGGAGTAAACACGATAAACATTGCAGCAGAACCAGCTTCCGCATGCCCGCACGCGTGACGGCAATTGGTAGACAAACGAAGAGTGCAAGCATCATCAAAAATGCCGATGCACATAAGCAGATTGTGAAGCCAGCTAAACGCTGTCGAGTGGATAGGTCGAAACAATTATTGGCTGGTTTAACACCGACATCGTTGTCGAATAGAAGACCTGTCTTTGCTTCCTCAGCACTATCGACTAGATATGTGATAGTAAAAGAAAGAATTATTATTCTAAAATACTTTAAGAATACACTTTCAGCTGGATGATTGATAGACCAAAGCAATTCAACCGCGCTTCCATGTAAAAGATAAAACGAAAGTAAGGAGGAAGGTAATTGACAACATTGCCTCATTAGTTCACCACCACAGTTCTTGATATTTTTTGTAGCGCAACAACCTGCTGAAGAAGAATTGTATAAAGTCCACATTCTATAAAACTAAATAAGTACCCTTCAATTTGTAATAGCAAGATATTGTCTGTTGCGAGCTATTTTTTGTAATTTTGTATTAGGTTTTGCGTACCCAGTTGCAAATTAGTTCAAATAGGACCAGAAAGATAAAACAAAGTCAGCATCAACGAAGAGTTTAATCAAAATTGTTACTAGATGCGCAACACCAAATGCACAATTGCATATATATTATGTCTCCACAACAAACAATATATATATATATATATATATATATATATATGTATAAGATATTTAATTGAAAATTACCCTGATTACCGCGATATATGATAACTGATATCGATCGAGGTCAGAGTTTATAGATTTGTTGGAGTAAAAAATGTACAAAAGTATTTGTAATTCAAAATTTTGGTGAAATGTAGCAATTTTGAAATTTATAATGTTGGTACCATATACCGACTCAACAACCCTTCACAAACTCAGTATATATTATAGATGGTGAGTTAACTTTCAAGTCACATTGTCGAAGACTTCAGATGAAGTTAACTTCATTACTGCTTGAATACACATTCGTATAGGAGATTGTACTGTCCAATTGTCTAAAATTTCTTGAAAAATATATAATGGGTAGAGGCTCCCACTGATGAGTATAACTTTCATTCATGCTCAATTTAGTTTTTCATTCTCGTCCTATTTGAACTAATTTGTCGCTAGGCACGTAACATCTAATACACCATAGCTATAACAGATCACATAAATAAAACAGGACAAAAGCTGATTGAATAAATGTTTGAACATTTTTTAATTCAAAGTTTGAACATCTAGGACTAAATATGAAGCAGATTCTGTCAAACAGCAAAGATCGGATCTCAACATACCCACATTTTACTCACAGGATATCCAATTAAATTGGCTAGAGATAAATAGAATTAGAGATGGCAGCAATCATGAATTAATAAAAAGTTTCGTCTAAATCAGAAATAACACAAATACCCAATCGTATGATGACATTATATTCCGTCGTATCAGGATCAAGTGTGCAGGAATTTGCCTCACACATAAAATAAGCAATTAATCACCACTTTTAGCCAATATGGTGGTAACAAGTAGGCAGACCCTCACGGAAAGCAAGCAAAATCTCAGAGGTTAAATGCAGTCAGGCAATCGATATTAAAACAGCTTATAATTCCAGAGTGGTAAATTTGTCTGCGCAGGTACCCAGCTCATGTAATAGAAATGTACTATCAGTATCAAAGCCACTGTGCTATCTAAAATTGCCTTACGTAAGATGCGCACACAGAATAATTTCATTAAAGATGGCGAGGGAAAACAGGCATATAAAAATGTAACAGAAGAATATGCATAATCAGCATATCAATGCAATCAAGTACCGTCGTAAAGTCCATCCCCTCCTCAACGTGGTACGACGGTGTCAACCATGTCTCGATGGCTGATCGTACATGGGCTAACGGGGCTATGGCGGTGGTGTCACCAGGGCGTGGTGGATTTCTGACCGGCAATCGGATCTCTTATAAAATACCACATGAGCCCGACGACGGCACCATGACTCGGCGTGTGTTCCCCGCCACAAAGGGGTTCAACAGCCACAGGATTACATGGACTCCTGGACAGTACCCCGTACTTCCGAATGGCGAATGGCCTCTCAACAGCCAACGGCAACCATGCAACTTACTGCTGCCTTGCAGACTGCGCTTGGATGTTCAAAGGCCAGAGGTGCGTCCTCGATCAAAAAGCCGAGTGGTGAGGGGACACCACTTGTACCAAATTCCCAAGAAACTCCATTATATCAATGGAGCCGGCTTATCCTCCAAAAGGAGTCAGCCGCAGTAAAGTAGTAAAGTAAGTACCCAAAGCAATGTCTTTGACAGGCATAACCACGCACAAAATTATTTACGAAAGCTCTATAAATTCTAAAACTATATATAGATGCGTCATAGATTAGAATATTATAACATATCCACTCTTATCAAATTATATAATTAAAACTCTATTGGATTAATAAAATTGTGCAGATCAGACTATTTAGAATATCATGTAATTATACATTATATAACAAAAATACGACTTTAAAACCAAACGAAATTTTCTTTTCGGCTCTGAATCTTTGATACCATGAATATATATAGATATATTGATTTGATGATTTATGCTAAGATTTTGATTACATATGGAAATATATACCTATATATATATATATATATATATATATATATATATATATATATATATATATATGTAACAGTATAAACTGAGCATTTCCGAAGGTAGTAAAGGAAACTCATCTAGCAAATCGGTTTCGTCCTCACTGGGAACTCTTCAAATACTGTCCAAAATTCATCGCGAACGGAGCCAGAACCGGAACACATTTGCATCGGTGTCTTGGATCTTATCACCTGCACCACTTCTGCCACATAACGCAGGAAATTTTAATCCATACACAAAGTTACGATCTTTGGGAAAAATTACCCTCAGGTGGAGCCAATGTGGTATTTCCTTGAATCTGAAGTTCTAACTTGTCACTCCAAATCTGTCATTATAGAACAGAAACTATGTCAACACAATTAAGAAATAATTGATTGCGCGGGTGGTGGTAACAATACTTTAAATCAAGTTTGCGAGCTTGAAGTAAACACCAATCCCATTGTATTTAACCAGTCGTCGAACAACATAACAAAATTACCGCCAGCCGCAACGCACTGACGCGTTTCGACGACGGCAAACTGACTAGAGAGAATCAAACCGCACTGCATATATATATATATATATATATATATATATATTGTGTGTGTGTGTATGTGTATTGCCTAAGGAAGCAAAGGCGATTCATCCAGTATACCAGTTTCGCATCTCTTGTGAATTTCCCGGTATTTGCCAGTATTTTCGTGATCGGGATTTGAACTAGGCAGAAAATGATTCAGAACCATAAACATCATATTTTAAACTATACAATCATTAAATTTCATGAACAATAAAGCATATTATAAGGACCAATTTAGTGTAATAGATGAATTGCATTTGCTATATCAGGCCATGTGTAGTTTGTGATAGGCCTAATAATAGCGTATCGGAAGTGGCTAGTGATGTCAAAGTCGATATTCACGAGGATTTACTAAAAAGAAATCTCTAAAATCATAAGATAATATAAAGCTAAAAATTGCTTGCAATTGCCACTTGCCTGATCTGTAAAGGAACTCTGCAAAAGTTACGCTATAGAGTTGCGAAAATTTCAAAAAATTTGATATGTTTCTAAGGTGAGACATCAATGTATCGTTTAAAAGAAGATAAAAAGCACGATATGTAAACTTGCTTCACCTAAAAATATTACTATGTGTTTCTGAGATAATACGTCACACAAAGACAGGAAAGGCATAAAGTATAAGCAAGAAGAGGACGTGTTGGCCATTTAAAGTAAAATAGGGCCTTCAGCTTTGGAAATATGCAGAATAAAAAAAGAATTATCAAACGGATAAAGGAAAGTAAAGTGAATTCAGCGAAAGACTTTCAACCGCCTAACGTAGAAATGTTAATTTATTACATATAGAAACCATGTATAAGCAGAAAGAACTAAGCCAACGAAACTTCAGTACCTACTTTAACAAATGCGGTATCATTCATATTTTGTCGGAGTCACTCAGCCAAAATTAACGACGGCTTTAGCCAAGTTCACAATAACCTGGACCAAAACGATCTAAGACTTCGGACCCAAAAGCTGCCAAGGCAAAAGCTTGGGGATAAAACCTCTGACATTAAATTAAGTTTATTTTCTAACTTTGAAACGAAACAAATTTTATTAACTGCAGCACTGACGGATTTATGCATTAGAGAACCCACCAAGAGCATCATAAACGTGAAAGTGTAAAGAATGACCGATATGTAATGATTCAATTACAATTTTTTTAAATGTAAGATCCGTAATCGTTTTAAATTAAATAATTATTTTCATAACCCGCTTCGTACAACACTTTATTTGGATGAAATTCAACTAGAGAAAATCAGTAAGGTGTCATTGATAAGCTATAGAATACGACATATGGTGCAATTTTTTTCAAAAAATCACAACAAAAAACACAATTGAACTTGAAGTAGCTACAGACAGGAGCCAACATACCTTGTTGATTCGAAGATGTTCTTGATCCAGTCCGACCAGAATTTATAAAATCTTGCAGGACTGCCGGTAAAAGATCCTGCTCCGCATTCGCTTCAAGGTCATCCACGTTATCACATACTGAACTACTTTTCTGTAAACTTAGAAACTGCGTCAAATCGAACATCGCAAATGCCAGATTCACAACTGCATATGAAGCAGAAAATTTTAAATCAAATTAGGTATTTGAAATAGTTCGGAAAAATTTTATCACAAAAAACTAACGAGAAGGTGCAAAATAAATGTATGAATTAAGTCCATGTCAAAGATTAACTAAGGAAAAGCATAAATAATTCTGACATCTTAATTTTTGACGAAAAAAGGTTAATGCAAGAAACGACTGAGAAACTGCGAATTATAATTCGATTTTCAAAATTTTCCAGGATAATGCCAAAACGTAAATAAGTTCTAAGATTAAAAATGAGAAAAAAATTTAACATCACCGGTTTTTTAACTAGTTCAATAGTCTCTTTGGTAGCAAATAAATCAATGTAGTGCCCTTTCCATGTCCAAGGATTACAACTATCTACAAATGAACGCACATGAATATATATATATATATATATATATATATATATATATATTGAAAGGCAAAACAAACAGAATATCTCAAAATAAAGTGAGTGTGAAAGAAGGGAGCAACCACTTC
Source organism: Eudiplozoon nipponicum (assembly GCA_029291075.1). NCBI lineage: Eukaryota > Metazoa > Platyhelminthes > Monogenea > Mazocraeidea > Diplozoidae > Eudiplozoon > Eudiplozoon nipponicum. The sequence continues at coordinate 59,372 of JAQBSW010000158.1, read as the reverse complement.
CAGTTCGGGGTTTCAAAGATGTATTCCTCAATTGCAGACGTGTAGTCACCTTTATAATTACATCAGGCGTTTAAATTGTAATGTTCTTTTATTCTGGTCGAAATCACGAAAACTGCTTCAAAGTATCAACAAAGCACATAAAAATATCTGTTTCACATCAGAGCCTAAGAAAGGCGATTGCCTACCGTTCTTTTATGCACTACCAAAGACTATGTTAATGGTAAATTAAATAGAACAATTGATCGTAAACCAACCGGGTCTGAACAGTATTTGTATTATAGCAGTTTCGTCCCGTTTCAATTATCACCAGTTAACGTCTTTTTTCAAGAACTGACAGATCGGTTAGTCCATATTCAAAAATCGACGAGTAGATTAAAGCAAAAAATGATCTAATGTCTGTCCTATAAATTTGATTAAGTCAATTGTTAAAAAATGAAGTCAAAATAAACATACGTTTTAGGAGCCGAAAAGAAAGCAATTCACCTAAACATCTTAGTTAAGGAGAATGATGTTTCCTGCACAGTACAGAAGAAAGTTGAAGAAGAACTAACACGCACATTTAACGAAGTCAAATTACGAGGGTTGTTTAAGGTAACACATTTACCATTTCCAGCAATTTATCAATAAGCATGCGTAAGTTATTTATCAACATGCGTAGGTCGAGCGACCAGATGGTTAACAACTCGAGTGAAAGAATATTGCAATTTAAACGCCCGTTTAAAATCGAATAACGAATGGAAGTTTTCATTTGTGCTACACATTGAAGCCTCACACGCATGATCTATAGATGTGATCCAAATGCAATAGCAGAAATTGGTTAGCCACATGTGAAACTCTGTGTATGACGAAACTGCAGCATAATTTATGTAAGCATTGAGCTTGAACTGTCTGTCTTGTCTCTCAATATATATATATATATATATATATATATATATATATATATATATATATGAGTGTGTCTGAGTGTACATTTGTAGATACTTGAAGAGTAAATGAGAAAGAAACGGTTCTTTTTTCCAATAAAATTACTTATCTTTACACATGAAAAGGGTTCTATGAATTTCATTTAATCTCGCATTCCAAAGAAATATATGCTTCTTTACAGTGTCCAGTTCTTTAAAATACTATACAGTATACTCGTATTGAAAAAATTCTGTTTATTGTGCGTTCATCGCGATTTATTTCCTGAACATGTAGCAACACCTTCAAAAACTTTCAAATATGAACGACGTTGGTTTACATGCTATTAATTAATAAAGAATTGGATAGAATTTTAGTTACTTTTTCGTTATTTAAAGCATTCATACGATTGTTTTTATTAAATTGCGTCATGATTTGTTAATGTTTACGGATGTTTCTTTGTGTGCTGTTAGAGGTCATTCTCACCTAACGAAATAAAGCTTGAGATCTGCTTACACTTAAATACTGTTTGTTGCGAAGAACTTATATATATGCAAGTATATCTGCTTACTCTATTGCTGAATTGAGTTTTGACCAGACTTTCACTTTTTCTGGCTATCCCATGGGCGCGTGTATTTTTTCGTGCGTTGTTTGTAATGTCCCATTATTCATGAATTATTTTTTCGCCCTGGTTACAATGTGGTGTATGTAGATTGCCGTAACAATTGATCAACTATTTGGGCAATTCCAGAAGCTGTCAATGATGACAATGATGTCGTTCTTTAACTATGAAGGATTCTGAGTGTTCGAAATTGAACCTCGGCATAAAAATGTATGATGCGATGTGCTGAATGTGGGATTGACTTTTACATGGTGGAAATTAGCCTTCGTGCTTCGACTAAGGTTTCGCCCAATTATTAAAGCCAGTTGGTCGTCTCTAAAAAAGTAAGCTTAGGAAAACATTTTGGCGGCCCTCTCATTAACACGAATTAAGCCTGTTTGCACACATTAAAGATACTCCGATTCTTCAATGTTTTCCTCATAATATAAATACAAACACATACGTATATTCATTGTACCCTTACCATGTGCAAAAACAAAAAAGGAATTTTATCGGATACAATAAACAAAATTCAAGACATAAATGTTAAAAACAAGATTATGGTATTTTTTATGTTACGTCTTTGTTTACAGAGATTCAATTGATGGAACCATTGACATTATAGTCAAAGCGGTAGAACACGATATATAACCATCGCCCGTGCCAGGTTACACTCTACGCAAGCTTATCTTCTTATGCACGAAAGACGTACGGTTTCGTTTTAATGGAAGCATCTATAAACAGACTGGTGTGTAAATGGGGGGTACGTGGATGATACTTTCCTTGTCCTTAAGAACAGGTCGCAATCACTAACATTGCTTCAAAGTTTCAACAAAGCATATAAGAATATCGATTTCACGTCAGAGAAAGATAAAGATGATCGTCTGTCTTTCTTAGTTGTATTATTAAAGAAAGAAACTGATGGCAAATTAGATAGAACAATTTACCATAAACTAAGCTGGTCTGCACCGTATTTGCATTAAAACAGCTTTGTGTAGAGAAGACAATTCATCCAGTAGACTGGTTTCATTCATGTTTGGAACTCATTATGTACTGGCAAGAATTTACCGCGGACAGGGCTCGAACCTGGACACATCTCCTTCGGAATCTGGTGCTTTAATAACTGAGCCACCCTGCCGCACACTACACTACACACAATTTTCAGTTATATCCTAACTATTGTAACTTGGTTAGTCTATTTTTCCTATAGGTGGAGCTCATATGGCATGAATTTAGACTCAAATTGCGGCAGGGTGGTTTAGTTATTAGAGCACCAAATTACGAAGCAGACGTGCCCAGCTTCGAACCCTGTCCCCGGCAAATTCTGGTCAGTACATGATGAGTTCCCAATAAGGACGAAACCGGTCTACTGAATGAATTGCGTTTTCTACACTATACAATTCTTAGTTTATACTGACATATGTAAGTAATTAATGGGTCAAGTACCTATATCATGATCGCAACCTTGATTACAATAATTATCACCCCCCGCGCAACCAATGTTCGTTTAATTATATTGCCTGAATTACTGAAAGAGCTCTGACAGAGCTGCAAAGATCTGTAGGCAAGTTAGCAACATCCAAATCTTCACTTTGCACGTTAGAGTGAGTGACGGGTGATCCTGTATATGTATTTTACATTCATAGAACGCTAATTTAATAACGAAAGACAGAACAACGACTGTTAATTTAACACGACGTACTCCTTGACATGGGATGGAAATATCAAAATATTACCGGCGAGGTACATTCTACTAAAGCCGCGACGACAAGCTTCTGCACACAAACGGAAAATCGTAAATGTCTATGGTTACCAGGACACACCTGATAGTATGATTTGTAACAATTATTCAATAACATTACATATGACGATGATATTAATACTTTGAATGACTACATTAGAGCGGGAAACATCTAGCTAATCGTTACAATAGAATGATTCATAGCTAGTCTAAAAATACAATTTTTAAATAATGTAAATTGATAATTACTTTATATATATATATATATATATATATATATATATATATATAATATCCGATCATCATAAGGCAATGTGCTCAATATATAATGGTACGTGGATGATATATTTCTTGTACTTAAGAACAGGTCGCAATCACGAACATTGCTTCAAAGTTTCAACGAAGCACATAAGAATATCGGCTTCACATCAGAGCACGAGAAAGATGACTGTCTGCCTTTCCTAGATTTACTATTAAAGAAAGAAACTAATGGTAAATTAAACAGAACAATTTACCACAAACCAACTTGGTCTGCACAGTATTTGCATTACAGCAGTTTTGTGCCATTTCAATATAAATTATCAAGAGTTCGTGGTTGCTTTTCAAGAATTGACAGGTTGGTTAGTCAAGATTCTAAAGAAAATGAATATAATAAAGCAATTAACGATTTAATGTCTAATGGCTATTCCAGACAATTAATTGAATCAATTATTAGAAGGGGAATCAAACAGAAACAGACGTATTATGGGCCAGAAAAGAAAACAATCTACCTAAACATCCCATTTAAGGGGGATGCAGTTTTTCGAATGGCACAAAAAAAAGTTTAAGCAGCATTAACACGCACATTGAATGCAGCTAAACTACGTGTTATTTAGGGTAACACACTTTCCTTTACCAGCAACAAAAGAGAAACAGCCGTTAATGTCGATATCAAATATTATTTACCAATATACATGCGCAAGTTGTCGATCAACTTACGTAGGCCGATCGACCAGACAGTTAATTACTCGAATGAGGGAACATTGCAACTTGAACGCCTGTTTTAAATCAAATGGTGAATACACGTCTGCTATTGCGCAACACATCATCGAAACATCGCACGTATGTTTTCCAGACGTAGCATTCAAATTAATTACTAAATGTAAAAACAAAAGGGAGCTAGCCACATACGAAGCCTTATGGATAAACAAATTGCAAGCAGAAGAATCACGTACAAGCATTGAGCTTGAACTGGATGTGACGCACGCAATTGGATTTGTTTCCGTTTTTCACACTCTCTATGTTCATATATTTCTATCCTGCTTTTGCTTGTCCAATTTATATGTAAAGATATGTCTCAATAGTAAATATTTGAAAGACAAATGCGAAAGAAATGTTGCTTATATCTGATAAAATTTCTTTCGTTTTTGCTACATGATTGCGCTATATGAATATATATATATATATATATATATATATATATATATATATATGGTCTGAAGAATACTAACACTACGGCGGTTGCCATCAGCAACCGATACCAACATTATAGTACCGAAAAGGTACATGGTACTAACATGATGGATATCAATGTATGCAATAGTTCACCGAAATTGGGAATTAAAACTAATTCTGAACACCTGTTACTCCAATAAATCCATACACTCTGGCCTTGATCATCTTTGAATATTACGCAGTATATTTTTGTTAGGGAAAGGAAATACACTTGATAACCAAGTGGATAGTAGCTGGTTTATTACGAGAATATCAAACGATACTTTACAATCTTTCACTTATATACATCTTAGGATTTCATTAGAATAAGCGGGTGAAAACCAGTCTGATTTTCTGTTTTACTCCTATGTGTATGTTTGTGTGCGCGTGGGGTTCACTGTCATTTTATTAACGAACGATGGTGGCTGTTACGAATACGAAAGTTTTTCACTCGTATGTTGTCTTTCATTTCACCTTGATCACTTCATTTTTCTCTCTTGGCATCAGCGCAGATTGGGCGGATTGAAATGTCGATCACGCATTTGGTACTGCGATTTTTTCACAGTCAACGACGGTAGTGATGCCGTGTGCGTAGCCCTTTTTTCTTTAGTTTATTTCCAGTCCGATGGAATGTTTGCTCAGGCTGGTCTAATGAGTGTTCTGGCCTGCCCAGATTCTATTAAATTATTGTAAGGTTGTGTGAATCATCACTGGTTGATTAAAATTTCACGTTAATTAGGCTGGGTGCTTTTGTATACTAAAATCTTCCTATATGCGTAATACGAGATTTGCTTTGTGGAAAATTGAGGAATTCATCAAATATATACTCGGACCCTTGACTGATTGCTTTTTCGTATTTACAAGATATACGCTACCACACAAATATGAGAATCTTTAGAATATAAAGGATTTAGAGAGAGGATTGGCAATTGATTCTTGACATCCAATCGCATGGTTCATTGTGTGCTAAATGTGATGTAAACTTCCGCATTAGGTAAATTCTCCTTAGTAACTCGATTTAACTGCCATTCAATTACTGAGGCCGGTAGGTCGCCTCTAAATGGTAAGTTTGGCAACACATTTTTACGATATCCTCTAATGTGGCCTGTTGTAGACATCTACGAATTGCTCCAATTAGTAGTTTATTAGCAAATGTTTCCTCGAGTAACATAGCTATTCGTTTGTTTTAAATTAAGAGCAAATCATCCAAATTCGCTTGGCTAGATCGTTAACTAGGTTTATTTTACAAGATTTTGGCACACTGTTGTTGTAATGAATGTATTTCCCAGTGCAAGATTTTCCATGCATTGCCAATGTCAAAAAGCGAAAAGTTTTGTCCTTATTTACCTCGAGAGTGAATTTGATGCCTGGATCGGCTACATTGGCTTGTTTGAGGATTTCGGCTTGGTTTTCTGCGTCTGGGGTGAACAATAGTATACCATCTACATGTCTTTTGTAAAGTGCGTACTGGTCAATTATGTTTTTAGGCTCGTTTATTCAAGATGGTGCATGTATACATCTTACAGGAGATGTGCAATGCAGCTACCCATAGCTACTGCATCGAACTTCCGGTAATAATAACATTCAAATTTAAATTGCGCGCTTTCGTACATGCTAATATAAGGTATTTAAGATTGTTGGTGTTTATATGGAAATCTTGAAACTCATTCTTAATCCGGTCACATAAGATAGTTGTTGATATTTCCATGGGAATATTCTTAAATAAGGATGAAATATCAAGCGAGACCATTTTGTTTACCAGGACGATTTTCCTTTTAGTGCATTTGCTAGCTTGAAGGAGTTCATGATGGTTTTCATGTTTAGGATATTTCGTAGTAGTTGAAATAGTTTTCAGAAATACTTAGTTTGTTTGTGTTGCGGTACGTTAAACATTGATATAATGGGCCGCATCGGAGGAGCTCCTGAGGCTGTCAGGCTTTTATGCGTTTTTGGTTTATCGTACAGTGTTGTGGGTTTTTACCGACATGTTTCGAATTTTGAGTTTTTTCTATGAATCATGATCTGTTCTCGGATTTAACCATTGGAGATAAAACGTATTTCTCCATGTTTTATGGAATAGCATTTATTCTTTATTCAACATTTCCTGAATCATCTTTCTGATTGCTGTCTGGTTGAATTTCGATCGATCATTTATGATCTCGGTCATGGACACTCTAAAAGCACCGGCTTCAAGTATAGCAGCTAATAATCCTCTGTCAGGTGTAGCAAGTTGTATATTTTAGACTGATTGAACTTTTCATAGTTCATCTATATGTATCTTTGTGACACTTTGACAAAACACAATCTATCAATTTCGAGAATAACCCCTACACGCACCAGACACGCACAGAGGTAAAACTGAAAATCGGACTAGTTTTCACCCACGTCATCAAATGAAAATGAAAAATGCATATAAACAAAATATTGTAAAGTGTCACTAAGGATTCTAGAAATTAACCGGCAATGATCCACTTTGGTATTAAAATAATTTTCCTTCTATATATATATATATATATATATATATATATATATATATATATATATATATATCGTTACCAGCTTCACCTTTTTTTAAAATATGAAAACAACCATTATTAAATGGAAAAATACGACACGCCCATCAATTACAGACGCAATTACAATGAAAGCGATGACACACCAAATGACCTTACGCAAAAGAAGTGTTCTAAATGGCGCAAAACAAAGAATAGCATAACGAAAAGGGGATTGGTTACGACAAATATACAGTTGGGATTGGATGAAGGAATATACTAACGAATCCAGAATAACGGCTGTAGATACTGGTACAAATAAGATTTATTAATAAATGTCATTCCATTTAATAATGTTTTTTTTTCATATTTATATATATATATGTGTGTGTGTGTGTGTTGCATATTTACCTGATCTGTGTTGTGATTTACACAACACCTAATACACAATTGAATATATATAAGCATGACGTAAGGTACGAAATGCATCTAGTCTAATTAACCGCTTCATACCAACTGTGCACAACTATGCAGTAGCCAGAAATTTTGTTGTTGGTGATCAAACGAGGCCGAAAATAGTCCAGACTTGTAAATTAATACATAAACAATTGAGGGTCCGCAATGCAGGCTATTTTCAGTTACACACAAGCATATTTTTGCCTATCCTTAAATGAAGTTGATTCTCAGTGGAATTGTTATCAAACTAAGTTTCCAACAAGCCTGTCCGTATGCATAATTATTAGGCAGACATCTTGCTGCTTAGAGTAGAGTAATTGAATTAAAGTATTGTTGTAGGACCAGATTACATATAAATTGGCGATAAAAACCAAGTATTACATAGGATAGAAAATTCAAACTAACAGAATATTGTCTTCCTTAGTGGTCAGTCCTATGTAGATGCAAGCAATGCTGCAACCGGAGTACGAAATCAGGCGCATCTGGTTTATTCATTTAAGTAATTTTCTAAGCCACGGATGCCAAGCATATGAATAATTTTTAGTATTATTTCATTTGTGTTTTGTCCGTTTTTCTCTCGAATGGACCTTCGTGAACATGGCTTTCAGGCTAATTTTTCAACTTGCCAATCCTGATGTCATTAAAAATAAACACCGTGCAACATGAAGTAGTATTATGGCGAAATTTGACTAATATATTCCTAATATAAATTAAGCCTAGCATACGATAGCAAATACAATTAATTTATCAGACTGGTTTTTACCTTATGGGGCACTTCTGAGCGGTAGCCAGGATAGTTGTGGCTGGTAATTGGACCCTACTGCATTCGTTTCAGTCATGTAACCTAAACCCTCAGCTACGAAATCCGCAACGTTTATGCAATCGGCAGCTTATCTATCAACGTATAATTTTTACTCATGTTACTTAATGTGCATTCTTGTTGGTATGTTTTAAAAGCTTACATTTTATTAAGCAAACCCCGACCTATGATTGTAAGAAAAAACTTACTCCAAGTGGAGAACTAAAATTTAAATAAATTATTACGCCTTTGTTTGACTAAATTACTATTGTTGATATAAACTAAAAATTGTTTAAGATTGCATACTGCACTGATATACCTGACCAGTTTCACTGGTATTCGTCACTACTATGTAGGAGACTGAATAGGTTTGGCCAGAGTTAGGATGCTAGCGCATTTGGCTCAGAGCAAAGCAACTTATCTTACACGCCAAAGAAGCGATATATCGCATGCGGTTTCCAGTAAGGCACTAACTTAAGATTTGTGGACAATCATTCTGTGACGTGGATCATCGTGAGTATCCCTGACAAGTAAATGTTCTAATTAGCCAGCTATTATATCTCATCTGAGCCGTCGTAAAGGCCATCCCCTCCTCAACGTGGTACGACAGTGTCAACCATGTCTCGATGGCCGATCGTACATGGGCTAACGGGGCTTTGGCGGTGGTGTCACCAGGGCGTGGTGGATTTCCGACCGGCAATCGGATCTCCTATAAAATACCAGATGAGCCCGACGACGGCACCATGACTCGGCGTGTGTTCCCCGCCACAAAAGGGTTCAACAGCCACAGGATTACATGGACTCCTGGACAGTACCCCGTACTTCCGAATGGCGAATGAGCTCTCAACAGCCACCGGCAACCATGCAACTTACTGCTGCCTTGCAGACTGCGCTTGGATGTGCAAAGGCTAGAGGTGCGTCCTCGATCAAAAAGCCGAGTGGTGAGGGGACACCACTTGTACCAAATTCCCAAGAAACTCCATGAAATGTCACAAATACCGTTCATGCTACGGCGTCCCCGGCAAGCGACGCGCTCTGTATCAGCGCGAAAACACCTATTTATTTCGGGTGTTGGAATGTTCGATGTTCCGAAATGGCTGCCAACCGCCCGGCATGGAGAGGTATAATCCGGGATTTCTATGGAGCCGGCTTATCCTCCAAAAGGAGTCAGCCGCAGTAAGGTAAAGTAAAGTATTTTAGCTGAGGTTAAATTGAGTAAAATTATTATGGTAAGATAAGACAACACATGTATATATTGTCACTATAAAACAAACAATGCACTCACCTACCAGAATGGATTCACTCTCAATGAACACACTTGCTAAGTAATCAGGTGTACTGTGGCCGAGAATTAAAATTAGGCACGTTTGGTTTAGTCTTATAGCTAAAAAGCGACGCGACATAGGCCGCGCATTGCATATAATTGTCAGTATTATAACATGATTTTAATAAATAAATAATCGCCAAGTATAGCAAATGCAACTCATCTAGTTTCGTCGATTTGGTCAATCTTATCCAATATTCGTGAAAAATATTCAGCACTAGGTTTTGCTTACCTAGCAATAGTTTAGTTAAAACAGGACCACAAGGATAAGCCAAGCTGAAGGAGTTGCCTTGATGCGCACCTGGAATAATTGTAATTACCTGATCTGCGTTTTGACTAACGCAGCTTTCATTGTTCCAGTAATTTTCTTTTTTCATAATATTTCGATCTACATTACCGTAGATCTTCATCAGATGCATTTCAAGATGCTTCATTTGTTTCGTGAAATGCATCTGATGAAGATCTACGGTAATGTAGATCGAAATATTATGAAAAAAGAAAATTACTGGAACAATGAAAGCTGCGTTAGTCAAAACACAGATCAGGTAATAAGCCAAGCTGAGCAGGCGTTTTGTGCTTACTTAGAACTCATGAGTAGGAGGTGGAACTACACCTTATACACACTATATACTTGGTCGATAAATGTGGGACCATTTAAAAGTACAATTTCCTATACTAATATTCGGGAGATTGTACCGTCCAATCGTCCCACTTTCTTTGACCAAATATATAAAGGATATAGGACGTAGGACCCGCTCTTACTGATGACTCGAATTGCAAGGACACCTAAACCGTTACAAAGCCAAGGCAATTGATGGAGCCTTATTTTTTTATGGAGGATCACTCGCTGGCCAATCAAAAAATATGTCTACGAATTCTAATGTTACTTATTCGCTGTTGATATTGAATTCAATGGTCATTCAAGCATATAAATGTTCAAGTCCCCAGTTAGCGTAGTGTCTGTACTGTAATGTCAAATTGGGGATAGTTATTTGGAACGTTAGGTCTAAAAGTTTTGCTTAAATGCTCCACCTAAAGGAAAGGCTAACCAATTAGCATTAGTTAGTATATAACAGAAAATAAATTGGAAAAAGGTATAAAATAGTGTTTAGTGAGCGGCAGACGGCTCTATCGTTTGAGCAACAGATTCCGAAGCAGACGTGCTCAGGTTCGATTCCTGTCCACAACAAATTCTGGACTGTACGTGATAAATTCCAAAAATGGATGAAACCGGTCTAATGGATGAATTCTATTTTCTAGGTTATATTATTCCTAGTTTATACTGGAAAATGTATGTACATAATAGAACAGGAAATTGTATCAAGATCGCAGCATTGGTTTAAATAATTGTATTCACAGCCCGCTTAATCAATGTACATTTAACTATATATATTATGCTTATCAAACAACGATGATTGAACGCCTGTAAGCACTTAAAATCATCAACTCAAAAGGCCAGTCTTACTAGAATATAATCAGACTGCACGTACAAATGCATTGTACACACCTTTAATGCAGAATGACATACTCGTTTTTCTCCAGAAAGGTGGGTGAAAGTTACCCTAGCTTTCGAGACTATCACACTAACCTTGTCATTCCCATTGGGTGAGTTAATGATACAGCTTCCACGATATGGAAAGCGGTCAACTACGCCCAGATCTTCCCTTTGCACTCAAAGATTTGATGTGAGTTATAGTTGATCCCGTTGATTTAGGTTACATTCAAAGAGTGCGAATTTAATACCGAAAGACGGAACATTGCTAATCTATTTAGAGTGGCCTGAGCAGAATCTCAGTAGTCAAATAATAAAACAGTATCGTGTAATGTCAAGATCTTCTTAACTACCGCGGGGACAAATTTGACACCATAATTCTAAACGAATGGAATAGGAATGTTTATAACAGCATATATTACAAAATCAAACAAAATGCGGAATATGGACAGTTTTGACGAACACTACATCTAATAGTAAAATTTTATTCCATAACGGGACCAAAAGAGATTGTAGACAGCGCGTAAAATATTGAAAATCTTATTGAGTATACCGCTTTTTGACGGAATATAAAATATAACATTGCAACTCACTGAGCCAAATATACCCTGGAACTATAGAAAGACGGCTATTGTTTGAAGATAATATACATGCCGTTGTTCAAAAATTTACATTAAGGAAAACCTATTATCTATATAACCTAGTCCTAGCTTACTTTTCTCTCGTAGGTGTTAAATAAGCGCCAAAATTGAGTATTCATAACCAAGACTAAATCTGAGCTTCTTGATCTGTGCTACAATATGTGAGAGCATAGGAAAACTGATACAAAATGGCAACGCTAATTAAGGTTTCTGGTATGGAGCTTAGTAGATATACTTAAGCGTGTCACACAAAAGTCGGCTGTTTACAGAGACTGTTCAGTTAAACAAGCTTCAGTTCGTTAGCTAAGTAAAAAATCGATGTCCCGTTTGCCGGCCTGAGAAAAATCCACAGAATAAAGCGTAGATAAGTATGATGTAACTAATTATGTATCGTAGAATCCTGCATTCTGATTTCAGATACGCAACATATATCGATTCCTAATTTATACAATGTACTTGAGAGAGTTTCTTATTGCCCAGCTTTTTTCAAAGTTCGCATATTAAATTCACAGACTTTAAAACCTGAACTAGGTTTAATGAATGGTATTATACTTGCACTATTTTTGATATTTGGCAATCCGATAACGGTTTCTGTGATATGATCAGCATTCACTAAATCCACACCATCTAAAGTTGTTTTGAGAAGATATGAGGCAAATCAAAGATGAAGATGTCCATAGTAACCCGATTTCGCTTATCCACCCTGTAAGACTCAGCAGATAAGGTGACCCTTTTTATGTGTGACGCCCGATGCAGTAAAGATTCATTATATTTTGTAATTTACATGATTATATGTGAGCTACAGATGGCTTGTATTCGAAGTTTTCCTTCTCTTGGATGGTCTACCAATTAAGGCTGATGAGCACTATCTGCCCAAATGTCAGTGGCCAATGTTTCCTTCAGCTGTTGATACATGCCCTTCGCCTCTGTCACTCCTCCACACATTATATCATTATTCATTTAACACTAATTGTTAGAGCGTAGTTAAATCGAATTCGAGGCTTCATATGAAACATGATAATGGCTGCATCCAATTAGACGCAGAACTTTTCATGCTAGCATAAACTGGCTAACAAACTACTATCCGCCGGTCGTCAAGCCCGTCAGTTATACGTTATGATGAATTTCATTGGTCATTATGAGAGCTCCGTGAAAATCAGACCGATAGCTTAGAAAACACAATATATAAAATGCTTTTAACTGCTAAAGCAGCATCTCCTACCAGTAGTTTTCTCAAATATATTGAAATTCATCACAATCCCGTTATCAAAATTCCTATGCAGATATGAATATAGCATGTTAGTAGAGTTCGCTAAACACATATAAGGCCAATGTGTATGTATCGAGATATCCATTGTGTTGGTACTATTTACAGGTACGGTATATTATATATATATATATATATATATATATATATATATATATATATAGTACTGTACACTTGTTCCACATTTCTTGACTAAATATATGGTAGGTATAAGGCGTAGTTCCGCTACTTCTGATTCGTCACGAGTAAGGACAAAACGCATTTGTAGATCAGATTATGTCTTTCAAACTTTGTTATAGATTTCTGGACCTATTTGAACTAATTCGTTAATGGGTACGCAATAACTAATACAAATTTGCATATCTATTAGTTCATCGCAACTATTTCGTTAATTTCACAATGTTTTGTTCTGCGAGCGGATATCAGTACCGTCTGAAACAAATTTGCATAATTGTAAAAATCACAAATCTTTCATTTCCCTATTAAAAATTCACATATCTGACACAGTCACTTGCTTTATCCTCTTCAATAAAAATTTCCTCCGCAACAAATAAAATATAAATATTAAATATTTTTATAGAACGATGTCAGATTACCATGAAATGTGATGTAAACCGAGGTCAGAATGAATGGACTTTCTGGAGTACTTTGCGTTAGAAATGGTTTTAATTCTAAACTTTGTCGTCATTTAGCCTATTTTGAATACTAACGTGTTTAAACGAACATTGGTTGCGCGGGTGGTGATAACAATCATTATAATCAAGGTTGCGGTCTTGATATAAACGCCTGACCCATTAAATACTTACATATGTCAGTATAAACTAAAAATTGTTTAGAGTTGAAAAGGCAATTCTTCCAGTAGACCGGTTTCGTCCTTATTGGGAACTCATCATGTACTGGCCAGAAATTGCCGCGGACAGGAAGCTGGCGTGCCCAGCACGAAACGCATGTGTTCACTCTGAAATTTCTATATTAATCTAGTATTATTTGAAATAAATTGCTACTAGATGTGCAATAGCTAATTTACAAATGGGCATATGCTGTTTGTAGATCAATAAAAAAATGTTTATACCGCGCGTGGAAATCGGTATCGTCTAAAACAAATTTTCATAATTAAAAAATTACCAATACTCAAATTCTTTACAAAAATGCTAACGACTGACATATTCAATTTACTCTTCTGTTTGATCCTTTTCAGTAAAATATTCGTCTTTCTCTAGAGATTACGAACAAAAGTCATAACATTTCCGTAAATTTAACTGACGGCCTATTTAACACGCTGCAAGAAGGGAGAAATAATACACAGGATCCATGCTTATTTAAATCACACCAAATATTATCGAAATCATATGTGCAGTTGAAGATGGAAATCGACATATCATAAATATATGGTTAATTCAACAAAAATCATAAATAAGCCGTTGAAGCTGGCTGTCTGTGTTAACCCTTATCTATGTTTATTTCCAAGCAAAAGTAGCCCGTTGGTCAACATTTCACCGTCTGGCATAACAACAAAGACAAAATTTTAATAACAATGTGATGCCGGATGAAATAATAAGTAGCCGTAAACGCAATCTAGAGAATAAAAAAGAACTAAATAACAAGATCATGTAAACGTCACAATTCCCAGCACCTACTGGCGAGTAAGTGTTAACTCTCAAATTGTAAAATTATGTGTAAATCAAGATAGGAATTTTAGTCCACAGTAGTTTCAATCTATCCGAATATGTCACGCTTCGCACAGGCGTTCGATAAGAATGTGTTATTGTCGATAACACTTTCAAATTCGCTTTCAGTGCAATATTTACTGATGTGACTGCTACGCAATCAGTAGAGAATGGTCGAGATGGCCAGTCTGCTGAATACGAATACGATGACGATTTTGTGCGGTTTTGAAAAACAGAAACCGAGCTTCCGAAAACCATAAAATTTACTGAAGAAAAATCTAAAGCTATATGCCACAAAAACGGTCATTATGTATAATTTCAATTAGAAATCTTGTATTGTGCTAGATGGTGCAAAGCTACCTGATAACAAAAAATTCGCCTAACGAGGCTCCCAGGTAAAACATGAGGAATCTCATTCTTCTCAGTTGCCTAGATTCATTAAAATGCTGTAGCTGCATCTGACAAAGAATTATAGCCATTAGAACCACTCGCCATTTTCTAGAAACTCTAAGTTCAAGATCTTATAATCAAATATAACGTTATAGCATTGCAACAATTAGAGATGGCTCACAATAAATATCATCGATTGGACAGTCCTTTCGTCAAATGCATCCGCCCGGCATGGTTTAGATCAGTATTGGCTGTGCGTTAAAACACATTGAGCAGTAGCAAAATTTGACGAGTAGCTGTATTCATTTGTTCGTAGATTTACTGTCACCGCAGAATCAAATTAATGAACGCTGTTTGTGTCGATTGCATTATCTTGCTTGTCAGTCTACCGAGGCAATTTTAGGGGATAGCCGGATCTGTTGAAATAATGGACCAATAATTGCATGGTCGGATATTGTTATTCGAATGACCAAAACAAACTGCATTGTCACCAATCAACAGACACTTTGATTGGCAAAAGTCTAGTGGAAGCCTAAATAACTATGCCTAATCAGCAGTCCCTACTTTAATCCATTGTGTGGAAGACATTCCTCCACTTGAGCTATGCTAAACTGGTTCATTTCTATTTATGATATCACGAATAACGCCCATAACAACGCTTTCAAAACCACAAGCGCGGTCGCTTTCTTATGAGCAAACTATCCTTGAAGTATGCATTTGATTATCAAAAGACCTTGAATTCAAATAACAACGATGTTTATATGCAAGTATTATGCGCGCCCTTATAAAAAATATCTATCCACACATGCCACTCACTAGCAAACAATGTACGGCCTCGTCTGTACAAAGCCAGCTATTGTAAATTCACATTTGATTAGGCAAACAAATCAATGAGTACTACAGAAGTCGAGTAAGGAAAATTGCAACAAACTACATATACACAAAATTGTAGAGAAAAAAAATGAACATAAGATAAATGGTATTTCATACAAGCAATGCGCGACTTTTTGCTAGCCAGCGGAAGTCAAAGCACAATAATATCCCATAATATATTTAAGATAACCTTTAAAACACAGAAAATTGAAGTTATTTTTTGGAAACAGTAAAATCTACATTCATACCACATAACAAAACTTACAATCCATTTAGCAAAAAGGCAAGGGAATCGATTAATTCACAAAAATCAGTTTTCAAGTTGTTAAAAACATCAATTTTACAAAATATAAATATAATTGACACATTAGCCATTATTATCAATAGAAAATTGTGATAAATTTTTATTTGACGACGCCATCAAGTCGATTCCATCCGCTCAGTTTGAAGAAACGACCATCATAGTCTCAAATGTATCCGAATTTAACAGCTAATGTTTCAATTACGACCAAAACATCTTTTGAAGGCTAAAATTTAGAACGATCAAAATATAATTTATGAAATGGCGCTTATTCGTTATATCTATAAATTACTTACATTCAATAAATTTTCTCCTAGATAAAATATTACATATTAATGAACAAACTAAAGAGGTACACATACTGTTCATATATATTTTTTCATAGTACCCTTTCCATATGCAAAACGAAAAAATTAATCATATACATATACATATATCAACGAAAATCTCTTTATATATATATAAACTAGCTCAAACAAGAAATATAAGTAAAACCAAGTCAAACCAGTTGCCACCCACGTAATCAAATGAAAATCTAGAATCTATATAAATGAAAGATTGTAGAGTGAAATTTAGTAGTCTCGAAATAAATGGTCATTATCCACTTTGTTATTGTTTCTTTCCCTAATAAGAAATACATCGTGTAATATTCGAAGGCAATCTAGCAAACCTTTGCCTATGCTTAAGGCTCCTCGGCATCACTAATCTACATGTTGCCTACTGTAAATATCCCAAGAAGAACGAATAGAACTTATGGTACAAAGACATTATATTGAACGCATTATACGTTAATAAGTAAACGTGCTCATAAGAGCAATGACTAAGTGAAACTGACGAACAAAAATGACAGAAATGATTAAGAAGCAGAAAAAATGCATGCATTATTTGAGACGGCAAATTTTCATAAATAGGCTGTCTGTGATTTGTTAAATATTGTAGGTAAGATAAGAATGTGCGTGTGTTAAGGCGCACGCCAAATGGAGCACAAAAAGGCTCGTTTGTAACAGTTAATTTTGTCATGTCTGCACAATATATTACAAGTTATCTATTGTGTATTAAGTGTTGCGCATCTTGTATCAAATTAGTTCAAATACGATCGGAACAACAAACCAAAGAAAGCATGAACGGAAAGAATAATCCCTTATGCACATTAGTCCAGTGCCTACTGGCAGCTCATTAGTAGGAGCCCTATACACCCTATATAATTGGATGAGAACCGGGGGAAAATTAGACGGTACAATCTCCCATACAAATGTGCAATCTGCAGCAGTGGAGCTAACATCGTATAAAGTCTTCGACAATGTGATCTCAACTCACTATATATAATATATACCGAGCCTGTAAAAGATAAAAACTACGGCTGTTGTGTCAGTACCTGATACCGCACTATTATTGCCAAATAGGTACATGGTACCTACACAATGAATTTCAAGATATGCCAAAATTCACCAAAATTGAGAATAACAACTACTGAATACCTGTTCCTCAAGCAAAACCTAGTACAACATTGCATTTATATTATTATCAAATAAGACAAAAAATGCAATTAATCAAATGACGAATTGGTTTTATTGCATTAACGGGAATACTATCGCACGATCATCCAGCTTGAAGTTGTTATATCACTGTTAAATATATATAGCTACATACTTTACAAAAAATATAGTAGCCGGTTTTAGCATCGCCACTGCAAGTTTAAATCCTTCACTTAAGTGTAATTGCATATGCGGATGTGGCAATCATATGGATTCAGTCCGTGTGCTGACAGTAGTCTAATAGAAATATATTCATACACACGAAACCGTAATTTATGTTGCAAGGATTTCTTTAAATAGATAAATAACAAAATTTTATTTGAGTGTATACGTACATTGATATGTTTTGCAAACTTTAATTCGTTCTAATGACACTCACACACAATAATGCTAAACTATTTTACCTGGAACGTTTACTTTAATGAGAAAAATAGTAAACGAAGTACGGAATAAGAATATATAGAGAGACAACCAATTGAATTTAATACACTGCAAACACGTGGAGGCATGTGGCTAAAGGAGTGCTTATTTTACTGAAAGAATAAAAATAGACCTTGATGATAAAGATATATGTACAAATAAAGACACCTAGGCATAACCTTATATTTTTAATGGAAACAAAAATTTAACTTGCCTTTAATAAGTGGTCAAAGATCACAATAGGCCATTTTACGTACAACACAACTAGATATGAGTTGTAAATACCGTACAAGCGATTAATTAGTTGTATATTTAAAAACGTTTTCTCCAATTAACAAATTTCTGCTTTAGAAATAGAGTGTTAAATTCTTGTATTAAGGATGCAAGCAATCATGGCCAAAACTCTATATTTGTCGAAATAGATCATTTAAATATATGAATTTTCATTTTGATTTAGAAATAACTAAATCCGCACGTTTTTAAATATTGCAATTAATAGAGAAATGTGTAAACGCCCCGGCTTCAAGCAAATGCCGTACGACGTTACAAACTCGGTTAAGGTGCTCTGAATAGAGATTAGTTACTGATATGGAGGCCCTTAAGAGGGCCTGGTAATGCATTCTCTTGAAGTCTTCAGAGTTGAAGATGTCCTAGAGCATTGGGTGGACTCTGGTTGAGTTGTCGCTCCCGTGGTTGAGCTGTGATCGCGTTGTGGATGGTGTCCTGCAGGTCCTGCACTCAATTGGCTCGTCTCTCCGGTATCCCGCAACAAGATGAGTAGGTATTGACAGCCGACAGAGCTCACACGTATTGACAGCCGACAGAACGCACACGCGTGAAGCAGGTAGAAGGCAAATGCCACAACTGACTTGCATGGTAAATTACCGTGCTTAAATAGCCTGCAATATGTGTACTTGCATACTATTGGTTAAACGTGGTTAGACGTGGTTAAACGGCAATTTGCTTTTTCCTCATTGGTGCAACGTAAATAAATTTGAATTTAATTTACGCAATATGTCGGCGATTGATTTGTGTCGTTACAACACTTTCCTCTCTGAAAAAGAAAAATTCCTCTCTGCGAGGCTAGATAAGAAATGCATGACAGAGATCGAACCAAGTTAAGCAAAAATATGATGAACCATAAGTGCTGGGCTTAAATATTCTTGTTGGTTGCTTCAACAATGATATGATGCCAGGTAACCACTAGGAATTGCTACACAAATTGTTAGCTCTAGTGGACGGTCATAGCACGTGAGGCAAAATAGAGCAGTGTAAGTTTTTGGAGCCGCAGCTTGAAGATTTCGAGGTAAATCGCCTCTGAATTTGCCAGGTTTAAGATAAAAACCTAAGCAGGTTGGATCGTTGTCAATGTATTTGTATACGACCAAAGGAGCTAGAGTGCTCGACGTTGTAGTCATGACATTTGTAGAGTGGTCTTTGTAAAATAGATAAAGTTGAGATATGCATTGAAAGTGGCCTGTACCATGATATGAAGCTGATCACTACTTAGTGTTGCTACACGAAAGCGTTAGCTCTAAGTAGCTGGTCATACCAAAATAGGCAGTGTAATGTCATGTGAGAAATACATTATAATGTAAAATATATATACATTAAAATCAAAGGTAATTGCATAAAATATGTACACGAACATTGCCTCAGAGATGGCATAATACCAAAGAACTGTTCAAAAATGCTACACAATTGTTAGCTAAGAACAGCTGGTTATGCCACGTGAGACAAATACGAAAAATAACGTAAGGTTAAAAAAAATTTGATAGTTAATGTTAATGTTTAAAAAAAATCAATTACGCGTTATACAAATCAGGATATTGAGATTGTGAGCAGACGGAGCCTGAGACGTGTGTAGAAGGTTGAACGCTCTCAGGATCAGGTGGTTCGATAAACGGTTTCAACCTGTCTATGCTTACTGATGTCGGTGTAGCGCCTTGCAGAATGATGAAGTATTTTGGTTGTCTGAGTAAAATCGGGTAAAGACCGCGATACTTGGGTTGTAATGGTGCAACAGCATTATTGTTGCGAACGAGTACTTTCTTGCAGCTGTGGAGCTGTGGGTGAACGAAGACTGGACGAGGCGTGTGTCTCGGCTGCTGTTCGGACATGTTACCGAAATGAAGTCGAAGGCGGGTAGCTTCGTTTTGTGGGTCATCTTGTGCCGGTAGTAGACGTGGGAGCTGACTAGGCAGGCGTAGATCCATGCCATACAAGAGTTGTGACGCAGACGTTTTAATGGATTCTCGAGTACGGGAACGCATGGCCAGTAGAACTAAAGGTAGTGCATCGACCCAGTTGCCATTAATGGACGAGGATGCTAAAGCTGCTTTGAGTTCCCTATGCATTCTCTCTACTATGCCATTAGCTTGGGGATGGTAGGCAGTCGTCTGGCGTAAGATGCATCCCATGTACCGCAAGGTGGTTTTGAAACGATCAGATGAGAAGCAAGTGCCTCTGTCCGTGATGACCTCATTGGGAACACCGTAATTGGATATCCATGCAGAGATAAAACCGTTAGTTACTTCGTCTGCAGAAATGGTGCCAAGAGGTAATGCCGCAGGCCACCGTGTAAATCTATCGATCATAGTTAGAAGGTAGCTGAAACCTTGAACCTTTGTCAGATGAACTATGTCGATGTGGACGATGGCTAGGCGAGAAGTAGACCGAAAATGTTGCAACTTAGAACGAGTGTGTCGTGTGATCTTGTTTTTCTGACAAATAGCACACTCTGAGACCCATCGTTTAACATTCTGCCTAAGTCTGTGACCCCAGAAACGATCTGTAAGAAGTCGGACAGTCGCTTGGCTTCCTGGGTGAGAAATTGAGTGAATTGAATCGAAAACCTTCTCTGAAGGCTGGTCGGCAGAACTGGCTTGTTGGGCTGCGTACCCGTGAAGTAAACAATTGGTAAGCCTTCCCACAGACGGCATATGAACTTGGTTGGGTGACGGCTATTGATCTTTGAATGTGAATGTCACCGCGTTGTTCAGTTCGCAGGAGAGTTGGCGTTAGTGCAGGTTCACTGAGTGCCACGGAGTTGACAGTGAATGGTGACGGCGAAGGTGGTTGTAGAGAGACGTCTGGCCTAGACAGGGCATCTGCAATGAAGTTCTGTTTGCCCTTGACGTGAAAGACGTCAAATTGCCATTCGCTTAGACGAGAAAGCTGTCTTTCCACTCTGGCAGGGTACTTGGCGATAGATGAAGTTGCGTTTCGAAGTGCGCTAACTAGTGGTGCATGATCTGTGAAAACAACAAATCTGCTACTGCCAATGATGCTGATAAAATGGCGCACTGCGTCGTGGATGGCGAGAAGTTCTCGGCCGAAAGTGTCGTACCTCGTTTCTACTGGTTGGAGAGTACGCGAGTAGAAACTGATAGGCTTCCGAACTCCGTCGATCTCTTGTTCCAAAGTGGCTCCAATAGCGAATTCAGAAGCATCTGTCGTGAGTAGAAATGGCTTTGCAAAATCTGGATGCGTTAGCATTGTGGCATTTGCTAACGAGTTGATGGCAAGTCGAAGTAATTCCTCGTCTTCGGATGACCAGGCAATGATGGAATTCTTGCTAAGTCCTTTTCGGTTCCGCAGGTGCCTGCACAAAGGATGAAGTTGTTTTGAAAGGCCCGGAAGGAACTTGCGATAATAGTTTAGTACTCCCAGGATTTTCTGCAAATCGCTCACAGTCCTTGGTGACTTGATATTCTTGATTGAATTCGTCTTTGACGGCAACGGTTGAATACCTTTGGCCGTGATACGATGCCCTAAGAAATCGACGGATGAAGCTGCAATCTGCGTCTTGTCACAGTTGATCTTGAGTCCGTGGTTGGATAAGCGTAAGAGGACATTTCGTAGATGCTTCGCATGAGATTCTAGATCTGGACTGAATACCATAATGTCATCTAGGTATGACATACAATAAGCAGAGTCGTCGCGAAGTATGTTGTCTATGAATCTTTGAAATGTCTGAGTAGTACACTTAAGTCCAAAAGGCATGTAAAGATATTCAAAAAGGCCAAATGGAGTGATGACTGCAGTTTTCTCGATATCCTCTGGTGCTACTGGTATGTGATGGTACGCTTGTCTGAGGTCAATCACTGAGAAGAAATTGCTGCCGTTGAGTTTTTCAAGTAAAGTGTTGATATTTGGAATAGGATATGCATCAGATTTTGTCACTAAATTTAGCTTACGGTAGTCTCCACAGGCTCTGTACGATCCGTTTGATTTTGAGACTAAGTGCAGCGGTGACGCCAATGAACTTTTTGATGGTCTGATGATTCCCTCTTCCAAAAGCCTTGAGAATTCTTCTTGAGCAGCTTTCAGCTTAGCAGGAGCCAGTTGTCGCTTCTTGAGTGCAATAGGTTGTCCTTCTGTGACGATATGATGCATCGTGTTGGAGACTCGTAGATCGGACTTGTTAAGATCGAAAAGCGATTTGTATTTTCGAAGAGCTGCTGATATCTCTGCTGAATGATGCACTGGGGTAGGCTGAATGACCTGTAACTCCAAACGCTCGAACGCAAGTGTCCAAAAATGTTGTTCAATTCCTGTGGAGGGGTCGATGATCTTTTGATTGGCAAGATCAACAATGAACCGAAATTTTAGAAGGAAATCAAGGCCTATTATATTATGTGAGACTTTGGCAATGATGAAGTTGTGGGAAAATTCACGTCGTAGACCTATGTTGAGTGTGCGGTACCGGCAGCCATAAGTTGGTATGGGCTCGCCTGTAACTGTTGCGAGAAGAACGCCTAGCGACATCTCGGCCATTGAATCACCCTTGAGAACTGAGACTGCCGCACCTGTGTCTACGATGCACAATTCGCCAGTTTTGAAATCAAGAAGGTGCAGAAGTTCGTTGGGCTGTTTGGCCGGGTCATGCAAACAAATAGGCTGGTGATTGCGACCGGCGTTGTCCATTTGGTTCTCTATGTGAAAAATTCGGCGTGGACGAAAAGAGTCGACAGGGATGACGGATTGTAGTTGGCTTCTTCCCTGTAGCGCCGTTGATGCCGTTGATGTGCAGAAAGTACTGTCTTCTACTTCCTGCGCCAGACGTTTCCCGATACTGATGCACCCTTGTGCCTGTGGTCTGTTGTCCTTTCCGTCAGCTGTGGAAATTGACACTCATTCGGAAATTCTTCGGAACGACAAAGACAAACTTGGCAAGCATATAAAACTTCTGGTGGTTATAACACCAGTTCTTTGGGGCATATTTATTAAAGGATTGCGGAGATCTCGATCGCCGCCTACCATTATAATTTGACTTGGAAACGAATTTTGGTCGAGCATTCACATGATTTATCTCCGATTTGGTAATGGCCAATCCTTCTAGAACTTTGGCCATGTTCGCTACTGTTCTCTCTAAGGAGGAGATTCTATCATCTTGCGGGGGTGAAGAAAAGGATGATGGATTCACTTTGGGTTCCAAAACCCTATATTCTAACTCACATCTCTCAGATAAGTCATCTATAGAGAAAGTGTTGGGGAGCTGTCTGGCAAAGAGTTTTAATGTTTGGGGAAGTTTGTTAATAAAAACAACCTAAGCATCATGGTCAGAAATGTTTGTTTTATACCAACGTTTCCGTAATTCCCTCAGTATTTTGATGGGGCCAAGATTTGGCATATCTAACTGCGCATATTTTTTTATTATCTGCTCAGTTTCCGTGGGTCCAAGCAAGGATTCTACCTCGTTTTGTAGGCCCAAAATGGGATTAAGTAGCTTCCTAATGGCCTCAAGCTTAGGATAAATCCGTCGCTGCAATTCAGAAGGTAGTTTAGCTAAAACCTTCGACAGTTTTTGATGACTGTCATAATCAGGAAACGGGGAGAAAGCGGAGTCTACGCGCATAAAGAATAGCTCACTATCTCCAACCCAAACAGGAACATCATTATCTAAAATTGGACCTGACATTTTAACAATCTTACGGGATCTTAAAAGCATAAATTAAAATCAATATGAAAATATATAAATATACTTTAACGAAACGCTTACCCACAAACAGCTTCCACAGTTGAATAAGAGCAGAACAAAAAAGTCACTGTTTCCAAAATCCGAAGTTGAGTTGTTGAGTACGTACGGTGCCGTTTTGTACGTAGAAAAGATGAACAAAGGACCCGTTGGCCTTTGATGCCGATGTGTTATTATTATCCCCACAAATCCACGAATATATACCCAACAGATTTCCCAGAAATCCACAATCAGGGTAAAGAAAACACAAATGTCAATCTATTATTATATCCTCCAACACAAACCACGAATATATATATATACCCAAAAAAAATTCACAGATGACCACGATCACGCAAATCTTAATCGATTTTTATCCCAAATAGATGAAAAAGGAAGTCAATTTTATTTATACCAAAAAAATCAGAACAAAAATCAATATCCTGGCGTGGTCGCCAATTTTGTAAACGCCCCGGCTTCAAGTAAATGCCGTACGACGTTACAAACTCGGTTAAGGTGCTCTGAATAGAGATTAGTTACTGATATGGGGGCCGTTAAGAGGGCCTGGTAATGCGTTCTCTTGAAGTCTTCAGAGTTGAAGATGTCCTAGAGCCTTGAGTGGACTCTGGTTGAGTTGTCGCTCCCGTGATTGAGCTGTGATCGCGTTGTGGATGGTGTCCTGCAGGTCCTGCACTCAATTGGCTCGTCTCTCCGGTATCCCGCAACAAGATGAGTCATGGATGTAGTTAGTTGTTGGTGAAACTATCAAATCACCAGCGTATGTATTGACAGCCGACAGAGCGCACACGTATTGATAGCCGACAGAACGCACACGTGTGAAGCAGGTAGAAGGCAAATGCCACAACTGACTTGCATGGTAAATTACCGTGCTTAAATAGCATGCAATATGTGTACTTGCATACTATTGGTTAAACGTGGTTAGACGTGGTTAAACGGCAATTTGCTTTTTTTCTCATTGGTGCAACGTAAATAAATTTGAATTTAATTTACGCAATATGTCGGCGATTGATTTGTGTCGTTACAAATGTAACAGCTCAGATTTGTAAACGCCGAGGCTGTAAGTAAATGCCGTACAATTTTACAAAACGAAGACAATACAGAAATTTTCTGAATACAGTGGTTGTTGGTGGTCTTTATTAGAGCCGGCAAATTATTGTTGTTTTGAGGCCCCTAACCTATTCGAGTCTGAAAGCCCCATAGATGCCAGATCGCTTGAAGTCCTAAAATTCACAGTAGAGTCTGATAGGCTTATATTACCATTTGTATCTCCTAGGTTCAAGTTCGCAATGTCCTGTACTAACCTACTTGTGTCCTCAAATTTAATATCGGTTTCCATGTCGAAATGGTATAACAATTAAATAGACACTTAATGTTAGGCAATCGGAATGCTAAAGTTGTACCGTATTACTCCTGAATGAATAATCTGGAAAGAGATATACGTGAACAACAGAATGAATCAAATTTACCTGTTCCAGAACGACTCTTCTCAGCCTTGTATTATATTAGAACAAAAGCAATTGATGGAGTAAGATATTTGATGAAGTGTATTCGTTTACTAGAGAAAAAATGTTAAAATGCAGCAGACCAAAATTAAAAGACCAGTCAAGGAGCGAGACACTCGAACAACTGAAAATGGCGCACAATTCAAAAGCAAGTATTTAAACAAAGAATGTTCTGGAAAATAAAAAGAAAAAATTCTTTTTAAATAAAATTTGTTACAATCAGCTATGGTGGTTTAAATTTATCAGTCAATGTTATTTTACATAAGGCGGAGGATTTAACATCCTCTATATCCACCACCTTCTCAAAAAACGGCTAGCAATAGACGTAATCATAGTTCTTCGGCTGACCATGTATTCTTCCAGAACGAGTTGTGCATACTGGCGCCCCTGACGTTGTCATCTTGCCCGGTACAACATTCTCTGGTTCTTCCAAATCATCTGGTATCGACAAATAGTTTTCATGCTGTGATTCAGTAGAATAAGATTTTTTAAATATTAGACAACACGTCCTCCGAGTTCTGTATTTCATTATGTGCCTGTATGGTGGGATTGCACACATCAGATTCGTCCATGGAACGGTCATTCAACGCATCTGTTAATTCAGTCATACCGTCTATCCAGATAAACTGGGGAATGCAACGATCCAACGTAACACAATCCTTAATGCCATTTATTTCTATGATGACATTCTTGTCAGTCATCCTCTTGACCTTGTATGGTCCTTTGTAAAATGGTGTCAGGCAGTTCTTCCTATTCTCATTAGTTATATACACATGCGAAGCCGATTTTAAATCAGAGGACACATAGCATTTGGTTTTAGCTTTTCTAGTCTTGGTCGGAGCCAAACGACACATCTTGTCTCTAAGTGCTCCTACAAACCAATCTACATAACTAGAAGCCCAATCAAGACTACTTGGAGTTTCTATTAGAAGATCTCCAGGCAACCTTAATGGTTCTCCATAAACCAATTCTGCTATGGAAGTACCTAATTGTGCCCTATATCTGTTGCGCATGGCGAGTAGTACTATAGGAAGATCGTGTATCCAGCTTGTTCCACTAGTACACCATAACCCAGCTTTCAGTTCACGATGCAGCCTTTCTACCATCCCACTTGCTCGTGGGTTGTACGCGCTAGTATGCAATACAGTTGTTCCCATGATGTTGAGAGATCTTTCGAAAAGCTCGGACATAAATTGACTACCGCGATCACTAGTGACCTTTTCCGGAACACCATAACGCGATATCAAATTATGTAGAAACGCGAACAAGACTTCTTGCGCTGTCATGTCTTTTAAAATCGCCACTTAATATTGACAACTAAATCTATCTACCATAGTCAGCAAATATTTGTTCCCATTAACTTCAGGCATTTCGACAATGTCTATGTGTACGTGTCTGAACCGTCCAATTGGTATCCCAATATTCTTTATCTCGGTTCTGGTATGTCTCCACACCTTACCCGTTTGACACTTGGCACAGGCTCTTACCCATACCCATATGTCTTTAGACATGTGCGACCATACGTATCTGTCGTTTATTAATCGAATGGTGGCTTAAATGGATGGATGCCCCACGTCATGTAACACTTGGATGATCTTGGCCCGTAACTCCAACGGCACATATGGTCGTGGTTGACTTCTAGATGTTTCGCATAATAACCACTTGCCACTTATGAGCTTACGAACATATCCTGGTCTTTTGCACAATACTAATTTAAAGGGATCCGATCCTTGCGCTTCCTTGATTTGACTAACGAGATCATGCATTGAATCATCTAAACTTTTCAAAGGACCTTGAAATATCAGCTCGACATCAGCTTCATTTGGTCGGCTAAGTGCATCTGCTACCACATCCTCCTTACCAGCAATATGAGACACGGTGAAATCGAACTCTGCTAACCATGTTATTTGGGAATTAAGCCTAGCTGTTTTACCAAGTATGCTGATCAATGGCTTATTATCGGTCAATAACTTAAACTTATGTCCGTCTAAGTAATGCTCGAAGTGTAGCACTGCGGCATATACTTATGGAAGCTCTTTGCCAAACGTATCATAACGTTTTTCTCGATCATTCAGCTTACGGCTATAAAACCCAATCGGTCTTACTATGTCCTGATCTCTTTGCTGTAGCACTGCCCCTAATGCAACATCTGAGGCATCTGTGATTAGCTCAAAAGGGTTTTCCCAATCTACAGGTGCTAATGTGGTTACGTCACTTAACATATCCTTGGCCATTTGGAATTTTTCTTGGTCTTCCGGACTCAAGTTTATAGGCCAAGACGTTTTGATCGTGCTCTTTTCACGTGTGAGATGGCGTGTTAAAGATCCAAGAATTCCGGCTAGACCTGGAATGAATCGACGATAATAGCTGATCATGCCCAAGAACCTTCGCAACTGACGCACGGTTCGGGGTTCCGTTACGTCCTTAATAGCTTGGAGCTTATCTTCCAAAGGATTAATTCCATCTTTGGAAAGTATATGACCAAGGTATTTAACTGAAGAGCAACCGATATTACTCTTATTAGGTTTGACCACTAATCCATATTGTTCCAGCCTGGTCAAAACCGTTTCCAAATGCGTACGATGTTTATTTTGTGAGCGACTAAAAATTATTATGTCGTCTATATATACCCTCGCAAATGGACAACTCTGAAGGATTTCTTCAGCCAAACGCTGGAATGTCTGACTGGCATTTTTCAAACCAAAAGGCATTCGAAGAAATTCGTGCGATCCTCCTCCTGGAAATCTGATTGCGGTGAGTGGTATCGAACTTTCCTCCATTGGTACCTGATAGTACGCTTTCTGGAGATCTAAAGTTGAATAAACCTCATATCCCATTATATCTCGGAGTAAAGTACTCTGGTTAGGGAGAGGATAAGAATCACCCTTCGTCACTGTGTTTAATAGACGATAATTCCCACAAACCCTCCATTGACCCGGTTCAGATTTGGGAACTACCACTATTGGGGAAGCAAAATTGGAATGTGACCTTCTACAAATCCCTTCTTCGTGCAATTGGTGAAATTCCGACAAAGCAACTTGTTGCTTGTGTTGTGCCAATGGTTGAGCCTTCGATGAACAAGGCAATGGAGCCACCAATTCAATTTGGTGTTCTACTCCTGTCTTCCAACCTATCCTTTTGGCATTGAAAGGTTGAAACACTGCTAGGTGCTTCTCGATTATATCGGAAAAGTCATGTGCGACTATTGGGCGAGGTAAGAGGACTGTTCAAACTGCCTACATGTTAGACTCAGTAGGTGTTGATATCCCTACGCCTTTTGCGATAGTCCTAGCCTTGGGGTCTAATGTCAGCTTGAAATGTGTCAAGAAATCCATGCCAATGATATGGTCCTTGATATTGGCTACTAGAAAATTTCATCGGAAGGAAGATTTCTGGCCTAACGTTACCGACATTTCTTTCATTCCTTTTAATCCTATCGGACTACCGGTAGCGGCCCATAGTTGATAATCAAATGTGGGGCAATCTGTTTTCACCACGTCTGACCTAACTATGCTTACCTCAGCACCCATATCGATAAGAAATTCTAATCCAGATAATTCATCCTTAATAATGAAATTGTTGCTGGACAATCCGGCAATGTTTTCCAGATCTCCGCTTAGTGAGAATCGGACTCTCTTGCCTTCTATCTCGGTGCTATTTGTTCTAGTCGCATCTTTAGCTTTGAGTATGCCTTTTAAAGGCATATCTGGGAGCCTTTGCAATGGAACCCCCCTTACGGCTCCTACTAGCGGGGGTTTTGTCCTTTTCCCGGTGATGGATTTCTCTCTACCGGTTTTGTGCTTCCTTTCCATCTGGGTCCACCTAATCGCGGGTATATACAATTTTCACCTTGGCACTTCGCACTGCGTCCGTATTCGCAATGTGCCTTACACCATCCACGTGGCCCTTCGAAGCGTTGACATGAGTGACTCCCTCGACGTCTATTATACTTATCCTGACTCTGAAGTTGTGCAATATCACTACGTCAGCTAGCAACGTCTCTACATAAGAAACGCAAGGTTTCTTGTATAGTCAGGTTGTTTTCGGTATCTGCCTTGACCGGCTGCATCGTGACAGAATCTGATATTACAGCATGTACTTGTGGTTCTTGCTGTTTATACACGCCGTCTAAACCTCTGAGTTTTGTTGGCCAATCTATGTTCATTGTGTCAAATACTTCCATTGTTGTTCTGAGCCTAATTGGTAGCTCAGCTGTGAAAATGGAGTTGACTACATCTCTAGATATATTCAACCTGGAAGCTTTTGTGCAAAGGCGTTCATAAAATTCGGACGGTAGTTGACGCCCCATTTTTCTAAGCGTAATAATTCGCACATTTGCGCTGATCTTCCAGGCTGATATCTCTGTTGAATTTCAGCCATTAATAACTCAAATGCATTGTACGGCTTTTCTTCCACAGTTCTGTCTCTGAAATTTTCCAAAGCATTTCGGAAATTTTCAGGCAATGCCATCCATGCTGCAACAAATTTCTCCATTGGATTTACAATATTATATTATTATTATTATTATTATTATTATTGGGCATCTCCTACCCAACTTGAATGTTTTTCTGATTTGTACTGTGGTAGACTTAAAATTCTTGGACTGGCGCGGTCGCTAAATTTTGTTGAGGCCCTTAAATTATTCGAGTCTGTAAGCCCCATAGATGCCAGATCGCTTGAAGTCCTAAAATTCACAGTAGAGTCTGATAGGCTTATATTACCATTTGCATCTCCTAGGTTCAAGTCCGCAATGTCCTGTACTAACCTACTTGTGTCCTCAAATTTAATATCGGTTGCCATGTCGAAATGGTATAACAATTAAATAGACACTTAATGTTAGGCAATTGGAATGCAAAAGTTGGACCGTATTATTCCCGAACGAATAATCTGGAAAGAGATATACGTGAACAACAGAATGAATCAAATTTACCTGTTCCAGAACGATTCTTCTCAATCTTGTATTATATTAGAACAAAAGCAATTGATGGAGTAATATATTTGATGAAATGTATTCGTTTACTAGAGAAAAATGTTAAAAGGCAGCAGACCAAAATAATTAAGACCAGTCAAGGATCGAGACACTCGAAAACTGAAAATGGCGCACTATTCAAAATCAAGTTTTTAAACAAAGAATGTTCTGAAAAAATAAAAAGAAAAAATTCTTTTTAAATAAAATTCGTTTCAATTTGCCGTGGTGGTTTAAATTTATCAGTCAATGTTATTTTACATAAGGCGGAGGATTTAACTTCCTCTACAGTATTGTAAAGTGTAGTGGCCCCACACCTATTAGTAACTGAGAACACCATAGATGCCAATACGTTTTCAGTCCTTAATTACCCATTTGAATCTAATGAGCCAGAACTCTCGATCACATCTATTATATTCATGTCTGCTATGTCTTGAGCTAATTTGCTAACTTAAGATTAGCCTCCATGCTGATCGTGCTTAATTATTAATTTGATAACTTAGTGTTAGGCAAACGAAATGTGAACTTCTTACGTAACAAAACATCCGATCAAATAACCTGGAAAGAAATAAGATGTGAAAAACAGAATTATTAAATTACCTGTTCCAGAAAGTCCTCAATATGTACGATTCAGAAGACAAAATGATAGCAGGTATATATTGTGAAAATCGAGTAAATATAAACGTAAATTGGAGAAAAGAACAAATGCAGCTTGCTGAGAAAATTCAGGCCAGTCACGTACAAGTAACCAAAACTGAAATTGCGCACAATACAAAAGTATATATACTGTCAAGTATTTAAACAATGTATGTTCTAGAAAATAAACGAATAATTTCTT
The DNA here is from genome assembly GCA_029291075.1 of Eudiplozoon nipponicum. Classification (NCBI taxonomy): domain Eukaryota; kingdom Metazoa; phylum Platyhelminthes; class Monogenea; order Mazocraeidea; family Diplozoidae; genus Eudiplozoon; species Eudiplozoon nipponicum. The sequence goes on along the minus strand of JAQBSW010000158.1, from coordinate 27,714 downwards.
ATTAAATTAAATTCGTTTCAATAAGCCAAGGTGGTTTAAATTTATCAATAAATGTCACTTTAATTTTGTCGGAGAAAATATATTCTTCTACATACACCATCTTCTCAAAAAAGACGGCTATTAATAGACGTAATCATATTTCTTCGGCTGACGTTATACTCTTCCTGAACGAGTTATGCATTATGGCGCTCCTGAAATCGACATCGCGCCCTGTAAGTTGTCGCTAGCACTGCTAATTCGCCTGATGTTGACACAACGTTATGATCTTGAAACTTGGTAGAATATGATGTTGATGTGTTTGACAACGCATTGTGTGAAAGTTGCTGCTTTATATAATGTGCCTGTGTGATTAGATTGCACATATCAGATTATTCCATGGAACGATGGTCATTCAACTCATCTGGTAATCTAGTCCTATCATCAATCCAGATAAACTGGTGAATGCAACAATCCAAAGTAACACAATCCTCAATGCCACTTATCTCTATGATGACATTTTTGTCAGTCATCTTCTTGACCTTATATGGTCCTTTGTAAAATGGTGTCACGCAGTTCTTCCTATTTTCATTAGTTACATAAACATGCAAAGCCGATCTTAGATCAGAGGACACACAGCACTTGGTTTTTGCTCTTCTCACCTTGGTCGAAGCCAAACTACACATCTTATCTCTAAGTGCTCCTAAAAACCTATCTACATAGCTAGACGACCAATCAAAACTACATGGAGTTTCTATTAGAAGATCTCCAGGCAACCTTAATGGTTCTCCATATACCAGTACTGCTATTGAAGTTATAATTGTGCCCTATATCTGTTGCGCATGGCAAGTAATACTATAGGAAGATCGTGTATCCAGCTTGTTCCACTAGTACACATTTCAGTTCACGATGCAGCCTTTCTACCCTCCCATTCGCCCGAGGATTGTATGCGATAGTATGCAATATTAAGAGATCTTACGAAAAGCTCTGACGTAAATTGACTACCGCGATCACTAGTGACTCTTTCCGGAACATTATAACGCGATATCCAATTATGTAGGCACGCGAACAAGACTTCTTGCGCTGTCATATCTTTCAAGATCGCAACTTCAAATTGGCGACTAAAACGATCTACCATTGTTAGCAAATATATTTGGCCGTTGATTTCAGGCATTTCGACAATGTCTATGTGTACGTGTCTGAACCGTCCAATTGGTATCCCAATATTCTGTATCTCGATTCTGGTATGTCTCCACACTTTACACGTTTGGCGCTTGGCACAGGCTCTTACCCATACCCGTATGTCTCCAGACATGTGCAGCCATACGTATCTGTCGTTGACTAATCAAATGGTGGCTTTTATGGATGGATGTCCCATATCGTGTAATTGTTGGATAATTTCTGCACGTCGTGGTTGATTTTTGGACGTTTCGCATAACAACCACTTGACACTCCGGAGCTTGCGAACATATCCTGGTCTCTTGGACAAAACTAAAGTAAAGAGATCCAATCCTTGCGCATCCTCGATTTGATTTACTAATTTGTTCGATGGACCATCTAGACTCTTCAATGGACCTTGATATATCAGCTCGACATCTGCTTCATTCGGGCTGCTAAGTGCATCGGCTACCACATTCTCTTTACCAGCAATATGAGACAAAGTGAAATCAAACTCTGCTAATCTGGTAATTTTGGATTTCACACTGCGAGTTTAATTAAGCCTCGCTGTTTTACCAAGGATGCTGATCAACGGCTTATGATCTGTCAATAACTTTAATTGATGACCATCTAAATAATGCTCAAAATATAGCACTGCTGCATGCACAGCTAGAAGTTCTTTACAAAAAGTATCATACCATTTTTTCGATCATTAAGTTTGCGGCAATAAAACCCAATCGGTCTTACTATATCCTGATCTCTTTGTTGAAGCACTGCCCCTATTGCAACAACTGAGGCATCTGTGATTAGCGCGAATGGCTTTTCCAAATCTACATGTGCTAGTGTGGTTATGTCACTTAGCATTTCCTTGGCCATCTGGAATTTTTCTCGGTCTTCCTGATTCAAGTTTATAGGCCAAGACCTCTTGATCGTGTTCTTGTCATGTGTGAGATGGCGTCTTAACGATCCTAGAATTTCGGCTAGACCAGGAATGAATCGACGATAAAAACTTGTCATGACCAAGAACCTTCGAAACTGGCGCACGGTTCGGGCTTTGTTACGTCCTTGATAGCTTGGATTTGATCTTCCAAAGGTTTAATTCCGTCTTTGGAAAGTACATGTCCAAAATACTTAAATAAAGAGCATGTAATGTTACTCTTATTGGATTTGATCATTTATCCATATTGTTCCAGCCTGGTCCAAACCGTTTCCAAATGCCTACAATGTTCATCACATGAGCGACTAAAGATTATTATGTCGTCTATATACCCTCTTGCAAATGGACAATTCTGAAAGATTGCTTCAGCCAAACGCTGGAATATCTGACTGGCATTTTTCAAACCAAAAGACATTCGTAGAAATTCATGCGATCCCCCTCATGGAAAACTGACTGCGGTGAGTGAAATAGAACTTTCCTCCATCGGTATCTGATAGTACGCTTTCTGGAGATCTAAAGTTGAATAAACCTCATATCTCATTATGTCTCGGAGCAGAGAACTCTGGTTAGGGAAAGAATAAGAAACACCCTTCGTCACTGAGTTTACTAGACGATAATTTCCACAAACCCTCCATTGTCCCGATTCAGGTTTTGGAACTAGCACAATTGGGGAAAAAATTGGAATTTGACCTTTTACAAATCCCCTCTTCACGAAATTGGTGAAATTCGGACACAGCAACTTGTTGCTTGTGTTGTGCCAATGGTTGGGTCTTTGGTTAAAAAGGCAATAGAGCCACCAATTCTATTTGGTGTTCTATTTTTGTCTTCAACCCTATTCTTTTGCCACTGAAAGTTTGAAACACTTCAAGGTGTTCATCGATGATGTCGCTAAAGGCATGTGCGACCGTGGGACGGGGTAAAAGGACTGTTCTAACAGTCGAAGTGTTAGACTCAGTGTGTGTTAATACCCCTACGCATTCTGCGATAGTCCTAATTTTGGAATCCAAAGCCAGTTTAAACTGCGTCAAGAAATCTATCCAAATGATATGGTCCTTGACATCGGCTACGAAAATGTTTCATGTAAAAGAAGATTTCTGGCCTAAGGTCACCGGCAATTCTTTCATCCCCCTGACTCCTATCAGTCTACCATTTGCGGCCCATAATTGTTAATCAAATGTGGGGCAATCTGCTTTCACCACGTCTGACCTAACTATGCTTACTTCAGCACCAGTATTGATAAGAAACTACAGTCCAGTTAATTTATCTTTAATAATGAATTTGTTGCTGGATAATCCGGCAATATTTCGTGAAATGCATCTGATGAAGATCTACGGTAATGTAGATCGAAATATTATGAAAAAAGAAAATTACTGGAACAATGAAATCTGCGTTAGTCAAAACGCAAATCAGGTAATGTTTTCCAGATCTCCGCTTAGGAAGAATCTAACCCTCTTGCCTTCTGTTTTGGTGCTATTTGATCTTGTCGCATCTTTTACTTTTGCCTTAAGTATGCCTTTTAAAGGCGCTCCTAGGAGCCTCTGCAACGGAACCCCCCTACGGCTCCTACTAGCGGATGTTTTATCCTTTTCTCGGTGTTGGAATTCTCTCTACTGGTTTAGTGCTTCCTTTCCATTTGGGTCCACCTAAACGCGGGTATATGCAATTCTCTCCTTGGCACTTTGTACTTCGTCCATATTTTCAATGTGACTTTCACCATCCGCGCGGCCCATCGAAGCGTTGACGCGAGTGACTACCTCGACGTCTAGTATTTCTATCCTGACTCTGAAGTTGCGAAATAGCTCTCGCCATATCATCCATTTTTCGATGTATACCAGCGACTTCTTTACATATATAACGCACACTTTCTTATAGCGTCAGGGTGGTTTCGGTATCTGCCCTAACTGGCTGCACCATGACAGAATCTGCCGTTACAGCATGTATCTGTGGTTCCTGCTGTTTATACACTCCATCTAACCCTCTGTGTTTACTTGACAATCAACATTCCTTGTTTTAAATATCTCTAATGTGGCATGGATGGTAGTTCAGCTGTAAAAATAGAAGTCACCACATCTCTAGATACATTCAACCCGGAAGATTTCGTGCAAAGGCGTTCATAAAACTCTGATGGTAGTTGACGCTCCATCTTTTCTAGGCGTAATAATTCGCACATTTGTGCCGATCTTCCAGGATGATATCTCTTTTGAATTTCGACCATTACTAGCTCAATGCATTATACGGTTCTTCTTCCACAGTTCTGTTTCTAAAGTTTTCCAAGGTGCTTCTGAAATTCTCTGGCAATGCCATCCATGCTGCAGCAAATTTCTTCATATGGTTTACAATCTGGCAAGCTTTAAATAGCATTTGGGCATCCCCGACACAACTTGAGTGTTTTTCGGATCTATACGGTGAAAGACTGAATATTAATATCCTGGCGCGGTCGCCATATCTTGTAGAGGCTCCATACATATTAGTAACTAAGAACCCCATAGATGCCAAGTCGTTTTCAGTCCTTATATATCCATTTGAATCTGTTAAGCTATAATTCTTTTTCCCATCTATTAAATTCATGCCCGCTATATCTTGAGCTAATTTGCTTCTGTCCTCAAACTTAAGATTAGCTTCCATGCTGATCGTTCTTAATTATTAATTTGATAACTTAGCGTAAGGCAAACGGATTGTGTATTTCTTACGTAGCTAAACACCCGATCAAATAACCTGGAATGAAATAAGGCGTGCAAAACAGAATTATTAAATTACCTGTTCCTAAACGTCCCCAATATGTACGATTCAAAAGACAAAATGATAGCTGGTGTATATTGTGAAAATCGAGTAATTATAAACGTAAATTGGAGCAGCTTGCTGCGGAATGTCAGGCTAGTCAAATACAAAATACCAAAACTGAAATTACGCACAATTCAGAAGTATATATACTGTTAAGTATTTAAACAAAGTATGTTCTAGAAATTAAACGAATAATTTCTTTTTAAATAAAATTCGTTTCAATCAGCCAAGGTGGTTTAAATTTATCAAGAAATGTCACTTCATTTTTTTCGGAGGAAATATCTTCCTCTGCAAGAGGCCCTTTGGTCACAAACATAAGAGAGCCTCTGGGATGCCAGGTCCGGATAATCCATATATGCGGTATGATCATCTAATTTAGAACACTAGTTCCTCTGAACTCTCTGTCAAACTACATTCCTTAAGTCCACCTGCTAATTGCTCTGTATCCTCAATATTTAATAAACCAGCCATAGTATTAAAATAAGATTTCTTGCAATTTATATATTATAACAATAAGTGTGCTCACTCAAATTCGCTGATATCCACAAATGGCAGAACGATACGGTGGTGACTTTGAAAACGAATGTCCAAGCCAATTACTTGAAGCAAATTTGAGATCCTTCCCAATAATGTGTATTAAGAACGAAAGATGGATTCAAATTTCAATACTTTATAAACAAAGATCATTCAGATAGAACCACGCAGTGAAGCTTGCATGTAACTCAGTAACTCATAAAAACTTATAAACATTCACCAAGACAAGTCAATAACTTCGGCAATATGGACAGAAGAAACTGCCAAAAAATTTGCAATATTTAAAAAAAACACAATATTGTTTTACGAAACCAGCGAAAAAATCAATAGTCCAAAACATAAAATTTGATTTATTTTTATATGAGGAGTTAATTGATGTCCAATAAATTAATTAATTTCCACAGCATTCACCGGAAAATGCTACGAAAGTTAAATAGTGTTTCACTGTCTAGAAGTATTTATAAACACTTGTTGTATGATCCGGCTGGTTGGCTGGTTTTTCTTTGTGTGGATGCACCGGAATATGTAGAGCTGTCGAAACCTGAGAGGTGACTTGCTGTTCGAATGCTCAGAATTGTCTTGTTGAAGATCTGCGGCAACACCGTGGTGGTGGGTACACTTAGAAATCCGATGAATAGATAATCGATTACGTATGACTAGCTGTGCATCAACAAGACGTGACTGAAGTCTAAGCGACTAGATGACACAGCGTGGTAAAGGCAAGTCCAAATGTCGGCGTAGTTAGACAGTCAAATGGAGAGAGCGACAGCCATCACCCATACCGCGTGGAGCAGAAGTTTCAATTGTGTTGCATGGTAAATGCACCGTGCTTGCCTTAGCCTTTGCGTCAAACTGTGGAAGCAGATTTTGGTAAGTGCTTAGTTATTAGTTTAAATATTTATTGGACACGTATGTTTTCAATTTTACCTCGCTTTTTGCATTTTATTTCGCTAATTTTTTGGTATATAAATTTAAAAATTCAGGACACCGTAAGATTATAAGAATGCCAGATCAAATTCAGATGTTGATGTTCCTGTATGGAACGGGGACTGTGAACTGTACTTCATGTGCTTAGACTCTGCCTTTTTCACGATTCCGAGTTATGATAATCATAAAAAACTGTCAAGGGCTTTGGCAAAAGTTACTTCAAGGTTGCATCGGAGGATTTATTCAAAGCTTGAGACGATTAGGAAACTACCCAATACTATTTTAGGCATTCAGGATGAAGTGGAATCTTTTCTGGGTCTCATGGAAACGGAACAGGTAATAAATAAGTATGCTTAGTTACACATGCGAAATTTTGGCCCCGTCAAAATTTTAATGAAACTGTGGAAACGTTGGTATAAAACCAATATTTCTGATCATTAGACTAAGGTGATTTTTATTAACAATCTTCCTCAGTCATTATAATTGTTTTCCAGACAGCTCCCCAACTCTCTCTCTCTATAGTTTACTTATCAGAAATATGCGAATTAGAATTTTTGGCTTTAGAACCTAAGTTCAGTACTTCATCGTTTTGTCCTTCCCCGCAGGATGATAGGATCACTTCCTCAAAGAAAACAATAGAAAATTTGGGTGAAGTTCTAAAAGGATTGGCCCTAGGAAAATTTAAGTTAAATCAAGTAAGCGCTCGACATACTTTCTCGAGCTAGATACGAAATAACAATAAGCGGCGATCTAGATCCCCACAATCTTATAATAAATAATCTCCAAAAACTGGAGCTATAGTCAACAGAAGTGTTTTATTCCTGTCACGTCTGCCTCCGTTGTTAAAAGAATTCCTGAATGAGTGCCAATTTCCACAAATGACGGGACAGTACTCAGAAAATTGGCGCAGAGATGCTTCAGAATCCGTAAACGTTAGGCGCAGAAAATAGAAGATCGTACTTTTTGCGTATCGACGGCATCAACGGCGCCACTGGAAAGCAATAACATACAATCTTCCATCATTCTTATTCACTCCTTCCGTCCACGCGTGATATACCACATAGACTGCTAAACCAACAATGTCATTCACAATGACAATCCTATTTGACTACATGATCCGACCAAACAACCCAATGAACTTCTGCGTCTTCTAGAATTCAAAACTGGAGAAGAATTTGTCGTGGACACATGTTCAGATATTTCAGTTCTCAAGTGTGATGCCATGGCCGAGATATCTCTAGGCGTAATTCTTGCAACAGCTACAGGGGAGCTTATTCCTACTTATGGTTGCCGGCATTTTACTCTCAACATAGGTTTACGATGTTAATTTTCTCACAACTTCATCGTTGCCAAGATCTCACACAACATAATAGGCCTTGATTTTCTTTTAAAATATGGGCTCATTATTGATCTTACTAATCAAAATTTCATTGACCCTTGCACCAGATTTGAGCAACGATTTTGGACATTTGCCTCCGGATGTTTGGAATTACAGGTCATTCAGCCAAACCCAGTGCATCATTTACAAGAGATATCAGCAGCTCTTAGGGTACACAAGTCTTTGTTTGATCTCAGCAAGTCAGAGCTACGAGTGTCCAACACAATGCACCATATCGTCACAACAGGACATCCTATATAATTGAAAAAGCGCCCGCTACCACCTGCTAAGCTAAAAGTTGCCTAAAAGGTATTTTCAAGACCATTGGAAGAGGGAATCAATAGACTATTGGAAAGTTCATGGGCTTCACCACTGCAATTGGTCTCCAAATCAAACGAATCGTACAGAGCCTGTGGAGATTATCGCAAGCTAAATTCTGTGACCAAATTCGATGCATATCCCATTCCCACTATAAACACCTTACTTAAAAAATCTCAGCGATAGCAATTACTTCTCAGTAATTGATCTCAAAAAGCCTACCATCACACTTCGATACCGCCAGAAGATATAGAAAACACGACGGTCATCAATTATTTGGCCTTTTTGAATAACTATACATGCCTTTTGGTCTCAAGTTTGCTACTCAGACATTTTAAAGTTTCATTGACAACATACTCCGCGACGACGCCTCTCATTGTATGTCATATCTCGATGACAATGTTGTTCAGTCCGGACCTAGGATCTCACGCCAAGCATTTATGAAATGTTCTCTAACACAAATCCAATCAGGAACTCAAGATCAATTGGGACAAAAAGCATATTTCAACTACATCCGTCGATATCCTAGGGCATCGAATTACGCCACAATGTATTCAACCTTTGCCGTCGAAGGCAAATTTTATCAAGACTATTAAGTAACTACTATTGCAAGTTTTTTTCTCGGCCTGTCAAGACAGCTTTGTCCCTTATGCTGACACCTGCGAAATCGAAAAGGACTTAGCAGTAACTCCATCAATTCTTGGTCACCTAAAGACGAGGAATTTCTCCGTCTTTCTATCAACACGTTAGCCAATTCTACAATGCTAACCCACCCAGATTTGCAATGATCATTTCTACTCACAACAGATGATTCTGAGTTTGCTATTGGGGCCACTTTGAAACAAGAAATCGACGGAGTTGGGAAGTCTTTCAGTTTTTACTCGCATACACTGCAACCAGTAGAAACCAGATACGACACTTTCGGTCGAGAAGTCCTCGCAATCCACGACGCAGTGCGCCACTTCTTCAGCATCATTGGCAGCCGCAGATTTTTTGTTTTTGCGGATCATGCACCATTAGTTAGCTTACTACAAAACGCAACTTCAACTGTCGTACAGTACTCATTCAGTATAGAAAGACAACTATCACGTCTGAGCGAATGGCAATTCGATATTTTTCAAACAAAGAGCGAACAGAACATCATTGCAGGCACACTATCCAGGCCAGACGTCTCGCTACAACCACCTTCGTCTTTGCCACTCTCAGTCAACTCCGTGACTCTCAGTGAATGTGAACGAACGCCAACCTTCCTGGGAAAAGAACAGCGCGGTGACACTCAAATTCAAAGATCCGTAGCTCGTTATTCCACGAAGTTCCTATGTCAACTCCGGGAACGTTTACTCATTATTTAATTCAAAGTACTCAGCCCAAAAACATTAGATCTGCCGACCAGCCTTCAGAGAAAAGTTTTCGACACCATTAACAAAATATATCATCCAGGAAACACGACGACTGTCAGACTTATTAAAGATCGTTTCTGGGGTTACAGACTCAAACATAACTCATTTTAAGTTGGAACATTTCCCAACTACTTTACACCTAGCCATCGTCTACATTGAAATAGTTCATCCGCCAACGGTTCAATGTTTTAGCTACCTTTTAACTTTGATTGATAGATTTACCCGATGGCCTGCGGCTTTACCTATTGGCATCATTTCCACAGACGAAGTCACAAACGTTTTATCTCTGCATGGATAGCACATTATGGTGTTCCAAAATAGTTAATTACTGAAAAATGCACTTGGTTCTAATCTGCTCGTTTCAAAATTACCTTGCATTTCATGGGATGCATTTAACGCCAGACGACTGTATACCATCCACAATTTAATGGTATTATAGCAAGAATGCATAGGGAACTCAAAGCAGCTTTAGCATCCTCGTCCATTAAAGACAATTGGGTCGATGTATTGCCTTTATTCCTACTTGCTATGCGTTCTCGTATACGCGAACCTATTAAAACGTTTGCATCACAACACTTATATGACATAGACTTACGCCTGCTTAGTCAGCTCCTACGTTTTTCGAAGTTTCTTGCCTTCGTCTCTACTTCGGTAACATGGCTGACCAGCAGCCAAGACACACTTCTCGTCCAGACTTCGTGCACCTGCAGCTCCACAGCTGCAAGAGAGTACTCGTTCGTAACGACGCTGCCGTTATATCACCACTACCAAAGTATCACACTACTCTATTTCGCTTCATGCGGTATGTATGGCCACTACAGCTAACAATTTTTTAGCAATTCCTAGTGGTTATTTGGCATCATATCGTAGTTTAAGCAATCAACAAGTATGCACTAGACAAGCATCACTATACATTTTGATTAGCTATGGACAGAATAATAAGCAGTTGCTTAACTGGGATCGAACGCTGCCCTACATTATCAATCAAGCCTCGCCGAGAGAAAATTTTTTTTCTCAGTGAGAAAAGTGATGTAATGGCTCAAATTAATTTGCCAAGATATTGCCAAAATGAAATTTAAATTTCAATACGCTATACCAATTAAAACAAGCAAAATTGCCATTGACCAATGGCGTGCGACACTTCTGCTCTACGCGCTACAGGTGACTGCTGTCGCTCTCTTCACTTGACTGCCTACCTACGCCGACTTCTGGACTGGCGTCGCTTGGTCTTCACTCACGCCAATCTTTTTCTTGCTGCACAACTAGTCATACGTAATCAATTATCCATTAATAGAACTTCTACGTTTGCTAGCCATCACGGAATTGTCGCAGATCTTGAACTGAAATTTACCTATCCGGTTTCAACAACTTTACTTATACCGTCGCATTCACTCACAGGAACACCAGCCAACGAACCGGATCAAACAACATTTGTCTAGACACTGCAACATTACTTAACTTTAACGGCACTTGCCGGTGAACGCTTTCCGGTCCTGTTAAGGGCCACTTTCAGTAACTATTCCTGATAACTTATGTACTGCCTTCTTCCTGCATTGTCGCACGGCAATTAACTGCAGTCGGGGCATTTACAGTAACTGAGAATTGTATAACTACTAATTCAATCTATATGTGATATAAAGCTCCACATAACGTTCTGTGTAGCGTTACATATCGCAACCGGATAAGTGGTTTGTTCTCAATTAACTTGAGGAGGTATGTGGGTAATATTAACCGGCTTTTGATGAAAATAGAGATATTACCAGTGCAAATGTGAAAGTCAATAAGTCGTTCAAAATCCCTGAAATGAGTGTTCTGACCTTTGATCGTGATTGTCTATGTAGATGCACATGAACCAGTGGAGTATATTGTAATAAGTTTATGTTGTCCTGTTGCATACACGTTTATTGCTTCTTCACTGATATGATGCCCAATAACCACTTTATATTGCTGCACAAAATATTAGGCTTAATGGTAGACATGCCGTTTAATTAAATGAGAGAGTTTCTGATAAAGATTTTGACGCCACAGCCAGAAATTACAAAGTGAATTGTAATAGTCAAAGTCAGGTTTAATTTAGTGTCTCGTTGGAAAGCTCGATTATTGTTAATGCGAGAAATTCGTTAAGACCAAAAATGCAAGTGTATACTGGACGGCCTGCTGCATGATATTCGTAGGTAAATATGTCAAGTGTGTAACTGATGTTGTTGCTGTATACATGATATTTGTCCATAATATGATATAAAATCGTGTAGCACGTATTTTTGCTTCACAAGGTGGAAGCTCGATGTTGCTGGTCACATCAAAAAAGTAAACGTGGGATTAAACGTGAGCCGTATTGTACAAGCATATTAGGTATAAAAATACTAAAATTAAATGTCAAAAATATATATATGTATATATATATATGAAGTCTACACTTTCCTTGTTGTACAAATGATAAAATATCGAAAAAAATTTTCGATGCCATAAAATTGATATCTTAAAGCAATTTGTTACATCTAGTGAGAAAATTAAGGGCATGGGATTTGAATCATGTTGATCCATATAAGCTGAACATTTGTAGCATTAAATAGACCATAAGTGGTGCGCAAACACAAATTTATGATGTATAGAAAAAATAATAAGTAACCAAAAAGTATCCTCTCTGTTACTTGTTAAACAATTTAAGTTGACTTGGATGAGACTGGTCAAATAAAAGGTCTGAAACACATGTAGAAGGTTTGGCATTAACATATTCATGCGGTTTGATAAAAGACATTAATCTATCTATACTTACAGAAGTGGGTGTTGCATATTGCATGATAATACAAAAATTTTTATGTCTAAATAAAATCTGGTAAGGAATGTGATTTTCAGGTTGTAGTAGTGCTAAATCAATTTTGTTAAGAAGTAGTATTTTTGCAGCTATTGAGCTGAATATAAATGAAATCTGAACGTAGAGCGTGTCTTGAATGCTGGGCTGATATATTTGTGAATTGAGAGCCAGAATGTTTATACAAATTTAATTAGATGATGAGCTAATGATCTATGAAAACGAATGCCACCTTGGTTTTCTATTCTTAACAGATTTAAAGTCAAGATAGGCTTGCTAAATACCATAGACTTTACGTAGATTGGCGAAAGCGCGACATCTAGCCTTTGTAGCGTATCTGCAATTATGTCTTGTTTGCCCTCTTTGTAAAAAATATTGAATTGCAATTTGCTACGACGTGAAAGCTGTCGGTTTATTTAAGCAGGGTACTTTGAGAAAGTTGACGTCGCAATTCAAAGTATGCTAATTAAAAGAGCAAGATTATTAAATAAAAAAGTCTTCTGCTGCCTGTAACTCTAATAAAGTGGCTCACATCGACATCGGGAAGCTCTTGACCGAAAATATCGTATCTAGATTTTATTGCTTGTAATGTACGAAAAAGAAAATTAACTGGCTTCAAATCTCTTTTTATCCATTGCTCCAAGTTGGTGCCGATTTCAGTTTCAGAAGCAATAGTGGTGAGTAATACAGATTGTTCAAGAACTGAATGTATTTACATAGTGGAATTTGATAAAGTGTTGATGCTATATCAAGCAATTTCTCGTCATCAGTCAACTAATAAATTGCAGTGTTCCTGTTTAGACGTTTGCCATTCCCTATGTACATGAATAAAGGATATAGGAGCTATGATAGTCCGGTAAGAATCTTTTGATAGTAGTTAAGATTATTCAAGATTTTCTGTAGGTCTACAGTTTTTTTGTCGTAAGAATGTTTACCAAATTTGCTTTAGATGGCAAAAGCTGAATACTTGGTGTTGTAATTTGATGTAATAGAAAATCAACGGATATAGCTGCAATTTCCTATTTCAAAAAAATATTTAGAGTCATCGATCATCTAACAGTGATAGGCAATTGCTAAAATGCTAGGCATGAAAGTCAAGATCTGGACTAATGACCGTAAGGTATTCAAGATATATCAAATAGTAATCGGAGCCGTGACGCAGAATATTGAATCTCTGAAATGTAAGAGACGCACATTTGAGACAAAGAGGCATGTAAATGTATTCTAATAAACCAAATATAACGATGACAGCAGTTTTCTCTATATATTCTAGTGCTACAAAAATTTGCCAGTAACCTTGACTAAGGTTAATAATTGAAAAATACTTGCTGCCAATGAGATTTATGAGCTATTTATTTATAGCGGGAAAATTGTGTGCATCAACATTGCTCAAATAATTTAGCTTGCAATATTTCCTGCACGCAATTTACGATCCGTTAGTTTTAGAGATTAAGTGTAATAGGTATGCCAAAGCCTTTTTGATTTTCGGTTGATTCCTTCTTCTAAAATTCTGGAAAAATCATCAGAAGCATCTTCGAATTAAATACTCGATAACGGGCTCTTCTAAAATAACATTTGTTTTCCATTATTGTCGTTGTGGTACATCGTGTAGGTGACACTTAGTTCTGATTTGCTGAGATTAAGCAATGATGTTTGTTGATATCTCTGTCAAATGAATAATTGGAAAGGCTGCATGACCTATAACTCCAAATGCATTGAAACCAAAGTCCAAAAGCTTTATTCAAGTCCGTTTGTGAGGTAAAGTATCGTCTGATTTGCTAGATACACAAAAACACGAAGAATTCTTTGCATCAAATTAACACTTGAGAAGTAAAGCTGTGCCCTTGATTCTATGATAAATTCCTCACTAGTATTAATATCTATAGAGTGCAAAGAATTACAATGTTGTGTAGCCGGATAATATATGAAGACTGGTTGGTCATTAGGTATGACATTATCGGTTTCACTGCCATTTAGATTAATCTTGCATGGACAAAAGCAATCAACGTGAACTGCATCAAAAGATTTTTGGAATTTGATCATCATATTTGTATGCAAAATTAATGCACTGTTCCTTTGTCGTGAATTACGGTTATCCATGAAAGGAAACTGGAACCTTTTTGTAAACTCTCCAAACAATGCAGACCATTTCGAGTAAAAATACTTCTGGTGAATATAGCATGAATATTTTGGAGAATGCTGACTCAGTGATCGAGAGAATATCGATTGTCTTCTTTGTTGATATATCTCATCTGGATAAAAATCCTCAACATAGTTTGATTGATTTTTTTAGTTTCATGACGAGCTTTCAACACAGTTAAATAGTAATCTCTCAAATGAGGATAACTTGACGTCGATCGCATTAGAGACTCACTAATTGATACAAAGGTAGCTTATGTTCGAGAATTTTCATCACCTAAAACTAGCTTACAAAATATTATTAAAATTGTTTAAGAGAAATAAAATTATGAAAAATTAATTTAAAACCCACGAAGCATGAAATTTTTAAAGTGATAGTGTATGATTTTTTATAGTTATAGTAATAGATTTTGCGAAGTAGCTGTCTATCCCAACCAGTTTCTTGATCAGTCCCTGACATTTTCCGACGGGTGAAGTAAGAAAACTCATCCATTTTCAGACGTTTAATGCAAGTGGTGTAACTAAGCATAAATCAATTCACAGTTAAACAAAACGGACCGTGCTCTAGACGTCATCAAAATGATATATTGTCAACACAATTGAATATCTTATACACAGGTAATTATCAGGAACACAAACGTCTGAATCGTGATGAATACATGTAAATAGTTAAAAATATATGATGATATAAATCCAGATTGATTAGCAATTTAGTTTCAAGTCACTGGTAAATATTGTCACTGATAATTGATGGATAAAAATCGTGAAAAACAGTCTTGAAAAAAAATCACAAATAATTATTCCACTATTTGCTAGGCTTTGCATGTTTCAAATATAATATTCCATTGAACTAGAATTTGCGAATGTGATTGAGGAACATTTGATGTCCTGATGCGTGGAATCATATCTGAATGCAAAGAAAGTCTATCAATCCACATTTGAATTATAATCCAGCGCAAGTTCCCTGCGTATTGAGCGCGTGTGTTTATATTTATTAAACCCTATTAATTACAATTAAAGTTGCAGTTCAATAAATCTCAATTAAAACTGCTTGAAACTAACAGAGATTGTTTCTAAATCACAGTTAAGAGAAATATTGTGTAAAAACAGAGTTAGACTATTTGACCTTAAAGAGCACTATATTTGTCAAAATTGAACATCGTTGGGTTGTAACGCGGAGCCGCGTGTTACAATAGAGCACTTAGCAAAATAATTTTTATTTCATATTGAACAATTTGAAAATTCAACAGACTGACTCTGAACTTGCCGCTATTGAATTAATACGCCTACTTGGCATAGTAACTTTGCAAACATTTGATACCTCACAAAGATATTATTGCGTCAACAATTTGTACGGCTAGAAACATTACTTAACTAAATCTGACAACAAATTGTGTCATAAAGATAAAACTTATGCCAGAAATTTGAAGTGAAGAAAAAGAAAAATCTTTCGTTTGTGGGCAATTTGTAGAGCTAGAATAATCTGATAGCAACATGTCATATAAATACAACGCTGATTGACACAACGAAGTACTTTTGAGCTTTCAATTTGCACGGACAGGAAAGTCTTATATTCATTTATGATACAACGCTGTGCATAGATTATCAGTAGCGAATCGGTTCTATTTCAAATATTTCTGCTATTGGCATAAAATTAAGACAAAAAGACGAATAAATATTCATAAAATTACAATTGGTTATCAAAATTTCCATCCGTTAAACTGTACAAAATTTATAGTTATCCATGTTAGCTAAATTAGTTTTCGATTAAATACAAACTATTTAACTAAAAATGCGAGTTTCACTGCATTGCCGGTGCTATCTGCAATTGTAATGCTCCACGTAATGTGCTGTGCAACGTAACATAAAGAATCTAAGTAAGGAAATATTTTCGGTGTGTTCTTTAGTTAGTAATCTACTGGGTAGATGAACGTAACCCAATAGATTAGAAGAAGCCGGGTGTGATAATTAATGTGTGGAGGAATTGGTTTATCTTATGATGATCTGTGTTATCACAAAAAGGCGGACCACCGATGGTATATGACGAATAAATTACGCAATCAAGATTGCCTACAAATGCAGCAGCTTCATTTGATGTGACTGACAGCTCGCTTTGCTAAAAATGTGTATGCAAAGCAGCATGTAAAAACAGCGAGTGTAGACAGAGATCGAGATATAAAAAGTGATACCCACTTCAGGTAGTGAGCAAATCAGAGAGAGAGAGAGAGTTGCGTAGGAAATTCATTGTGCTTATACTGTTGCACGTGACATGTGATTTGTTAATGCTTATGTCAGATTGTTTGTTTTATTATTGGTCAATGAAATTGCATATTTTATTTCAATTAAATTACAAAATGTCCTAAAATTAATTTTACCAGCTACCGTACGCAATATCCATCAAGCAGTTATAACTTTGTTTTTTAAAACATTAATATATGGTGTCACTAAATTGTCATGATTTCCTAAGTTTAGAGAAGACCCATGGTTTTTGAGGAGGTTAAATTTGTCACAATGTCACAGGAAAGGCTACTGCATTTGCACACAATTTATTTTTATAAAGACTAGACGCAGAATAGCCGTATTAATAAAGTGGCCAGAATATGAACTGGTGATTATTTTGTACTTTTCTAATCAAATTAAATCTATACATTTTAAGCTATGGAAAATTAGTGTAATTTACTTATCCTTAATTCAAATTATCAAACTGTTGATAGGAGTAGTTTACAGACCAATATAGTGAAATTTGCACTGCGCCATTCTCTATGTGAATTCAAGTTTTAGTAACCTGGACTACGATGAATACCAATTTGTTATTGGTAATTCCAATAAAACACATAAATGACAAGCAAAAATCATAGAATCTAAGAAGAATTAAGAACAATTTCTTAAGCAATTAACAAAAAGCAAGGATTATTTATAACATTTATAATTTAAGACAAATGTCGTAGATTATTAAATTTGTTATGTTGCGAGATATATTTTGTTTAATTTCGTCAACTATGTCATTATCTAATAGAACGAGTTTATACAAATTAAGTGTCAAGCCACTAAATACAACGCGCATATTATAGGTTTTGGATTCAGATTTGCTGTGCTTTTACGATTAAACGATTATTATGATTATACATGATTAAGAAGTTTTTATGCAGTTTAAAATTTTAATTCTATATTATCATTAAATAATGGCACTTTTCAATAAAACTGGATAGAATAATAAATAAATTTAGATTTAATGGAAAAAAATTATAAAATATAATTTTACCAATATTATTCCAAAATAATAGAACTATATATAAACCATGAATAGGGTAATATTCTTTCAATGTCGATCCATATATGATAAAAATATTATATCAGAAGATCTTAAATAATACCTATAATCGTAGGCTTAAGAAAAGTCACATATTATTTTAAATCAAGTTTGCGTGGTTGAAGTAATCACCAATCCCATTATATTCAACTAGTCGTAAAATATATAGCAAAACTACCTCCAGTCGCACGCAAGGATGCGTTTTGTCCTTACATGATCATCATCAGTACACGACAGTAAACGGACTAGCGAGGATCAAACCGCATTGCATATATATAAAGCAAAATTAGATATGCGGCTCTCACATCTAATAGTCTCGCATACATTGTACCTGACTGGAAATGTTGGCTACACAATTTCTATGCAGTCACAAATATTAACTGCTTGCAGTTTTTGCCCCAAATATACATAGACAATACATTCAAACTATCATTGATTGCGCGGGTGGAAGTAACAATTCTTTAAATTAAGTTTGCGAGCTTGAATTAAACACCAATCCTATTATATTTAACCAGTCGTCCAACAACATAGAAAAACTACCATCAATTACACTTTTGTAATTTGTAACTTACATGATAATCATCAGAGTACTACGGCCAACTGATTAGCGAGGATCAAAGCGCATTTCATATACACGGAATCAAAATTAGACATGCGACTCTCACCTCTCATTATGTTTTCTATATATATGCAATGCGGTTTGATCCTCGCTAGTCAGTTTGCCGTCATACTCTGATTATGATCATGGTAGATCAAAACGCGCCAGCGCGTGCAACTAGCGTTAGTTTTGCTATGTTGTTCGACGACTGGTTAAAAACAATGGAATTTGTGCTTACTTCAGTTAAAGAATTTTACCACAAAACACGCAATCAATGATTTTAAATGTATTGCCTATGTATTTGTGTATTGAAAGCTGCAAGCAGTTAATGATCATGACTGCATAGAAATTGTGTCGCCGACATTTCTAATCAAGTAAAATGTATACAAGACTACTAGATGTGAGAGCCGCATATATTTTTCTTTCACTATATAGGCAATGCCAATTGATCCTTGCTACTCAGCTTGCTGTCGTACTTTTATGATGATCACGGAAGGTCAAAACGCGTCAGTGCGTGCAACTAGAGGTATTTCGCTATGTTTTTAGACGACTGGTTAAATACAATATTATTGGTAATTACTTCAAGCTCGCCAACTTGATTTAAAGAATTGTTACCATCACCTTTGCAATCAATGATTATTTATGGTACAATATTGTTTGATATGAAGAATAAAAACAGATAATTTCCTATCAGAATGACTCGACAGCTTACAGCGATGCTAAAATAATTGTTGCAATTTGCATACAAAGCAGGAAAATTATTATTAAAAATTATAGATTAAAATCTAGTTTTCCTTCAATTTTGGACGAAATATTTCGGTTATTTTTTTACTACAGGAATATTGCATTGGCTAAACTGGATGCTAACCTCTCTTCAAAAGCTCCATTAAAATAAAAGTTTACCAAGAACCAATTATCTAAACAATGTCAGTGATTAACAAGACAGATGGCTTAAGGTATCGTACATTACAGTAGCCGAACACAATGGAACATTGGTATAAAATATTATTTTATTTATATTATTTGGCTAGCATAATTTAAGAAGAAATTAACTTTCGGAAGTTGTAATAGGGGTTTGGAATCTTATGTGTGCGATATATTGCACCTGTAATCTGCAAAAATGAATGATCAATTGGACGAAATATCAAATTCAATGACTATTTCTATTAAATCAGCACCAAGGACTTAATACACTTTGACGTACAGAATAAATATGTTAGAACCTAAAAATATTTTACCGGTTTATTTAGTTTTTTCTGACCACCATCAAACATTAAACTTACGCTCTCACCGTTCGATATTTAATGGATACATTTGTGTTTTTATATTTGATTCCTCAATGCGGACTAAGAATTTTGCGTTAGATACATGGTGCGTATGGTTGATATTTTCAGAGTTGATGAACTACACTGTGATAGTGCAAATAAAATTGCCGATAAAACTACCTTTTGCAAAATTCAAAAACATTTTCTGGGACTTTAGTACAATAAAGGTACTTGCAGAATTATTAATCTCGATTTTTAAGAGTGAAGGAAGACGCCGATCAAGAGAATGCATGTAAATTAAATGCAGACAACAATGATTCTTCTGAGGTAGAAATAATAAAATTCCATTGGTTTAAAAAAGGTAAGATCGGCTGATACATTTTGTTATAAAATCCTACAAACAACCTTAAAATATTCTTATAGAAGAAATTAACAATAAGAATAGTCAAATAAATGCCCTGTTAAAAGATTTTTGCTGAAACTAAATAAACTTCTTTGCAAAGTAAACTAATCATACCAATTTATAAACAGAATAAATAACGAAAAAAAATAGGAACGTGATGGTGAAGGAAAGAAAAACAAGAGTGGAGCTTGCAATAAAGAACTCAAAACTCTAAATTATTAGATACAAAATAGGCCATCTACGATATCGCCGCTGCTGAATTTCGCTAAGAGCGCAGAGGAAAATCTCTCACAAGTAAAAGTACAAAAGAAAATGAGATAAACGGAACCCGTTGAACTAATTTAACAAACCGATATTTTTTAGATATATTGCTTAGATAGATAGATAGATAACAATTCATTGTCTTATGAATTCTTTAGAAGTATCAAAATAAAAAATTCCCGTTGAGATGTTATATAAGTTTAAAAATTTAGACTTCATTATTTTGATGGAAGCATGGCTCCAGAAATAAATTGAATATCACGAATTCATAATGTCAGGATACTTAAATTTTCTTAGATACAGATAGTCGAATAAGCTTAGTGGAATTACCCTTATTTATTCTAAATCTGAGTTTGATGCCAAACCGTTGCTCAATCATGTAATTATTATTATTATTGATGCCGTGTAAATGAAAATGGATACAACTCTATTAACGGCGGTTTATATAAGATAGCATGCCTTAATGGACGTTATTTTTTCATTTGGCAAAGTTTTTTCATTTTATTTTGGATTACCATGAGCATAATTTGGTAGTAAATGCCTCAATGGACTTCTTATTTATCTATTATTCAATCTAATTTCTGAGTATGTCGGAAACCTATTAATTGAACTAAATGCTTAGACCACGTTTATTTACAAATGGGATAAATTGCCTGGTACAGTTATGTGTTTGCTTATTACATTAAGGAACTAGAACATAAACAAATTATTACTTAAATTGAAAAGTTGGATGATTTTTGAAAAGAAAAAAACGCCAGCAAAAGCACACGATAAAATTTGAAAATTAACTGTATTGTAACACGCGGCTCCGTGTTACAACCCAACGAAGGTCAATTTTTACAAACGCTGTGCTCTTTAAGGTCAAATATTCTAACTCTGTCCTTAAACAATATTTCTCTTAGCTGTGATTTTAGGAACAATCTCTTTTAGTCTCAAGCAGTTTTAACCGATATTTCTTAAACTGCAATTTTATTTGTAATTAATAGTGTTTTTATAAATAGACAGAACCGCGCGCGATCCGAGAGGATCACGCGGTGGACTATTGTATTAGTGAATTTATCGGATTATTCGTTACTATGAAAATGATTGATTGTTTACTATAAAAACATTTGTGAGTTGTTTGTCATTTAAATCTTTAAACGGTTTACACAAAACATTTTACTTTATGAACATAAATAATTTTACTAGGCTCATATTATCATGTATCTTTAATCGTTTGACTACTCATTACAATCCAGACATTTGTGTAAGAATAACCAATTGTATGTAAAACATTTTCTTTATAAATATAAATCATTTTACTATGTTCATATTGTCATATATTTTCAATCTTCTGACTATATTCATTCCGATCCAGACATTTGTTATAAACATTTCACTTTATAGACATAAATCACTTTTATTTTTGCCGTCTAGAAGACGGACAATCTAGTTTAATTGAGAATGTTGTTTAGGATATAATTTTATGTTAAAATCGTGAAATTCAATTAAACTAACAATATTTAAAAAATTTGATTATATGTGAAATATAATGATATATTTTTTACTACAGTGAATTTAAAAAATGATTATAACGATATTGACTAAGATTAAAAATGAGCCCAAATTAGGCTACAAATTCATGACCGATTATTGCAAATAAAAGGATAAAGATAAATTAGAAATTTTAGTAAATTTCATGATGAAATTTAAGTTTGTAACGTCACAATTTTTTGCCGACATATTGCGTAAATTAAATTCAATTCGATTTACGTTGCACCAATGAGAAAAAAGCGAAACTTCCCGTTAACCAATAGTGTGCATGTAGACATATATTTCTATGACATGGCTATTTAAGCACGGTAAATTTACCATACAGTTCAGTTTTCACGTTTGCCTTCTTCTGTGCGTTACGTGTGAGTGCTGTCTCCTTTCATAACTTACACTGTTTATTGGATTGGTTTCACCAACATTAGCAACATCAGTAACGCCAATCTTGTTGCTGTAAAACTAGAGAGACGAGCCAATTAATGCAGAACTTCAACGAAGTTTCCCCATCGAGATTACAACGCAACAACAGAAGGAACCACAGCCCAAGTCAACCCAAGAGTCTAGGAGTACCTCTGGACCTTCTCGGCATTTGCCAGAGAACGCACGACCGGCCCTGTTAAGGGCCCCCTAACAGTACATAACTCTTTATTTTATGGCACTTTAACCGAGTTTGTAACGTCGTACTGCATTTAATTGAAGCTGGGACGTTTACAAGTCCATAAAATGAAAGAAGTATGCCTGTATATAATGGCGCCTTGTTTTAAATAATTATTATCACACCTCGCGCAACCAACTTACGTTTAAAGTAAGTTTGCATCGTTGCATATTTTAAAATTTTACTAGTAACACTTTTTCATATTTAGAAACTGTTTTGTTATATATACTTCTGTAACGACACAAATTAATGGCCGACATATTGCGTAAATTAAATTCAATTTTATTTACGTTGCACCAATGAGAAAAAAGCGAAACTTGCCGTTTAACCACGTTTAACCAATAGTGTGCAAGTAGACATATTGCATGCTATTTAAGCACGGCAATTTACCATGCAAGTCAGTTGTGGCATTTGCATTCTACCTGCTTCACGCGTGTGCGTTCTGTCGGCTGTCAATACCTACGCTGGTGATTTGATAGTTTCACCAACAACTAACTACATCCGTGACTCATCTTGTTGCGGTATACCGGAGAGACGAGCCAATTAAGTGCAGAACCTGCAGGACGCTATCCACATCGTGATTACAGCTCAACCACGGGAGCGACAACTCAACCAGAGTCCACCCAAGGCTCTAGGACATCTTCACACTCTGAAGACTTCAAGAGAACGCATTACCAGGCCCTCTTAAGGGCCCCCTATCAGTAACTAATCTCTATTCAGAGCACCTTAACCGAGTTTGTAACGTCGTACGGCATTTACTTGAAGCCGGGGCGTTTACAAAATTGGCGACCGCGCCAGGATATTGATTATTGTTCTGATTTTTTTGGTATAAATAAAATTGACTTCCTTTTTCATCTATTTGGGATAAAAATCGATTAACATTTGCGTTTTTCTCTACCGTGATCGTGGTTTTCTGGAATTCTGTTGGGTATATATATTCGTGGATTTGTGGGGATAATTATAATACATTGTCATCAAAGGCCAACGGGGCCTCTGTTTATCTTTCCTACGTACGAAACGGCACCGTACGTACTCGACAGGCTCAATTTCGGATTTTTGGAAACAGTGACTTTTTTGTTCTGCGCTCATTCAACTGTGGAAGCTGTTTGTGGGTAAGCGTTTCGTTAAAGTATATTTATACATTTTCATATTGCTTATAAATTTATGCTTTTAAGATCCCGTAAGATTGTTAAAATGTCAGGTCCAATTTTAGATATTGATGTTCCTGTTTGGGATGGAGATAGTGAGCTATTCTTTATGCGCGTAGACTCCGCTTTCTCCCCGTTTCCTGATTATGACAGTCATCAAAAACTGTCGAAGGTTTTTGCTAAACTACCTTCTGAATTGCAGCGACGGATTTATCCTAAGCTTGAGGCCATTAGGAAGCTACCTAATCCCATTTTGGGCCTACAAAACGAGGTAGAATCCTTGCTTGGACCCACGGAAACTGAGCAGATAATAAACAAATATGCGCAGTTAGATATGCCAAATCTTGGCCCCATCGAAATACTGAGGGAATTACGGAAACGTTGGTATAAAACCAACATTTCTGACCATGAGGCTAAGGTTGTTTTATTAACAATCTTCCCCAAACATTAAAACTCTTTGCCAGACAGCTCCCCAACACTCTCTCTATAGATGACTTATCTGAGAGATGTGAGTTAGAATATAGGGTTTTGGAACCCAAAGTGAATCCATCATCCTTTTCTTCACCCCCGCAAGATGATAGACTCTCCTCTTTAGAGAGAACAGTGGCGAACATGGCCAAAGTTCTAGAAGGATTGGCCATTACCAAATCCGAGATAAATCAAGTGAATGCTCGACCAAAATTCGTTTCCAAGTCAAATTATAATGGTAGGCGGCGATCGAGATCTCCGCAATCCTTTAATAAATATGCTCCAAAGAACTGGTGTTATAACCACCAGAAGTTTTTTATGCTTGCCAAGTTTGTCTTTGTCGTTCCGAAGAATTTCCGAATGAGTGTCAATTTCCACAGCTGACGGAAAGGACAACAGACCGCAGGCACAAGGGTGCATCAGTATCGGGAAACGTCTGGCGCAGGAAGTAGAAGACCGTACTTTCTGCACATCAACGGCATCAACGGCGCTACAGGGAAGAAGCCAACTACAATCCGACATCCCTGTCGACTCTTTTCGTCCACGCCGAATTTTTCACATAGAGAACCAAACAGACAATGCCGGTCGCAATCACCAGCCTACTTGTTTGCATGACCCGGCCAAACAGCCCAACGAACTTCTGCACCTTCTTGATTTCAAAACTGGCGAAGAGTTCATCGTAGACACAGGTGCGGCAGTCTCAGTTCTCAAAGGTGATTCAATGGCCGAGATGTCGCTAGGCGTTCTTCTCGCAACAGCTACAGGCGAGCCCATACCAACATATGGCTGCCGGTACCGCACACTCAACATAGGTCTACGACGTGAATTTTCCCACAACTTCATCATTGCCAAGGTCTCACATAATATAATAGGCCTTGATTTCCTTCTAAAATTTCGGCTCATTGTTGATCTTGCCAATCAAAAGATCATCGACCCCTCCACAGGAATTGAACAACATTTTTGGACACTTGCCTCCGAGCGTTTGGAGTTACAGGTCATTCAGCCAACCCCAGTGCATCATTCAGCAGAGATATCAGCAGCTCTTCGAAAATACAAATCGCTTTTCGATCTTAACAAGTCAGAGCTACGAGTCTCCAACACGATGCATCATATCGTCACAGAAGGACAACCTATTGCACTCAAGAAGCGACCACTGGCTCCTGCTAAGCTGAAAGCTGCCCAAGAAGAATTCTCAAGGCTTTTGGACGAGGGAATCATCAGACCATCGAAAAGTTCATGGGCGTCACCACTGCACTTAGTCTCAAAATCAAACGGATCGTACAGAGCCTGTGGAGACTACCGTAAGCTAAATTCAGTGACAAAATCTGATGCATATCCTATTCCAAATATCAACACTTTACTTGAAAAACTCAACGGCAGCAATTTCTTCTCAGTGATTGACCTCAGACAAGCGTACCATCACATACCGGTAGCACCAGAGGATATCGAGAAAACTGCAGTCATCACTCCATTTGGCCTTTTTGAATATCTTTACATGCCTTTTGGACTTAAGTGTGCTACTCAGACATTTCAAAGATTCATAGACAACATACTTCGCGACGACTCTGCTTATTGTATGTCATATCTTGATGACATTATGGTATTCAGTCCAGATCTAGAATCTCATGCGAAACATCTACGAAATGTCCTCTCACGCTTATCCAACCACGGACTCAAGATCAACTGTGACAAGACGCAGATTGCAACTTCATCCGTCGACTTCTTAGGGCATCGTATCACGGCCCAAGGTATTCAACCGTTGCCGTCAAAGACGAATTCAATCAAGAATATCAAGTCACCAAGGACTGTGAGCGATTTGCAGAAAATCCTGGGAGTACTAAACTATTATCGCAAGTTCCTTCCGGGCCTTTCAAAACAACTTTATCCTTTGTGCAGGCACCTGCGGAACCGAAAAGGACTTAGCAAGAATTCCATCATTGCTTGGTCATCCGAAGACGAGGAATTACTTCGACTTGCCATCAACTCGTTAGCAAATGCCACAATGCTAACGCATCCAGATTTCGAAAAGCCATTTCTACTCACGACAGATGCTTCTGAATTCGCTATTGGAGCCACTTTGGAACAAGAGATCGACGGAGTTCGGAAGCCTATCAGTTTCTACTCGCGTACTCTCCAACCAGTAGAAACGAGGTACGACACTTTCGGCCGAGAACTTCTCGCCATCCACGACGCAGTGCGCCATTTTATCAGCATCATTGGCAGTAGCAGATTTGTTGTTTTCACAGATCATGCACCACTAGTTAGCGCACTTCGAAACGCAACTTCATCTATCGCCAAGTACCCTGCCAGAGTGGAAAGACAGCTTTCTCGTCTAAGCGAATGGCAATTTGACGTCTTTCACGTCAAGGGCAAACAGAACTTCATTGCAGATGCCCTGTCCAGGCCAGACGTCTCTCTACAACCACCTTCGCCGTCACCATTCACTGTCAACTCCGTGGCACTCAGTGAACCTGCACTAACGCCAACTCTCCTGCGAACTGAACAACGCGGTGACATTCACATTCAAAGATCAATAGCCCGTCACCCAACCAAGTTCATATGCCGTCTGTGGGAAGGCTTACCAATTGTTTACTTCACGGGTACGCAGCCCAACAAGCCAGTTCTGCCGACCAGCCTTCAGAGAAAAGTTTTCGATTCAATTCACTCAATTTCTCACCCAGGAAGCCAAGCGACTGTCCGACTTCTTACAGATCGTTTCTGGGGTCACAGACTTAGGCAGAATGTTAAACGATGGGTCTCAGAGTGTGCTATTTGTCAGAAAAACAAGATCACACGACACACTCGTTCTAAGTTGCAACATTTTCGATCTACTTCTCGCCTAGCCATCGTCCACATCGACATAGTTCATCTGACAAAGGTTCAAGGTTTCAGCTACCTTCTAACTATGATCGATAGATTTACACGGTGGCCTGCGGCATTACCTCTTGGCACCATTTCTGCAGACGAAGTAACTAACGGTTTTATCTCTGCATGGATATCCAATTATGGTGTTCCCAATGAGGTCATCACGGACAGAGGCACTTGCTTCTCATCTGATCGTTTCAAAACCACCTTGCGGTACATGGGATGCATCTTACGCCAGACGACTGCCTACCATCCCCAAGCTAATGGCATGGTAGAGAGAATGCATAGGGAACTCAAAGCAGCTTTAGCATCCTCGTCCATTAATGGCAACTGGGTCGATGCACTACCTTTAGTTCTGCTTGCCATGCGTTCCCGTACTCGTGAATCCATTAAAACGTCTGCGTCACAACTCTTGTATGGCATGGATCTACGCCTGCCTAGTCAGCTCCCACGTCTACTACCGGCACAAGATGACCCACAAGACGAAGCTACCCGCCTTCGACTTCATTTCAGTAACATGTCCGAACAGCAGCCGAGACACACGCCTCGTCCAGTCTTCGTTCACCCACAGCTCCACAGCTGCAAGAGAGTACTCGTTCGCAACAATAATGCTGTTGCACCACTACAACCCAAGTATCGCGGTCCTTACCCGATTTTACTCAGACAGCCCAAATACTTCATCATTATGCAAGGCGCTACACCGACATCAGTAAGCATAGACAGGTTGAAACCGTTTATCGAACCACCTGATCCTGAGAGCGTTCAACCTTCTACACACGTCTCAGGCTCCGTCTGCTCACAATCTCAATATCCTGATTTGTATAACGCGTAATTGATTTTTTTAAACATTA